>MJUU01074468.1:34948-69699 GCA_002080025.1 Modiolus philippinarum
GGATGGGATGTAAACTCAGGTCCACGTGTTGGAAGAAATGCCACGCTTCCTGCACGTTAAAGAACCCTTGTAGCAAGTTCTTTTTTGAGTGGTCCGTAGGTGATCGGGTACAAGGCTAAATTCTCCGCCCTTTTCGATTTCACCCTACTTTTCCAGTGGCAGTCAGAATTTCCCGTCCCATGGCCCTTTCCATACCCCAAAGTGATTATTTATTAACAAACTTTTTCTCGTCTTGATATAGCTGAAATATTGCTGAGTAGACGTTAAACAATATTCAATCAATCAATCAATTTATTTGTGATACTAAGAGTATATCTTAATTACTGTGTTTTTTGTATTTTGAATTTAGAGTTTCCCCTTTCTCGATGCACGAGAGTTCGTTTGGGAGACTTTTGTGTTTCGCTCTGCGAACACAGTCATAAATTGTTATTCGACAAACGGTTAACAGGAAACATTTGCGACGCCTGAAAATTACAATTACAGAACCAATTCTGCATTAAACGGTTTGATTGTTTCTCAAATATTCTAGCACCACAATTTATAAGCAAAAGTTTGCAAAAAAAGACACTTTTTCTCTAAAGCAAATATAACAGTGTTATAAGGAAATACAAACTTCAAGTTCATTGTTCTTCTGTAAATGGTACAAGCGATCTGCAATTTCACCGCTAATAGGAACACTAAAGTGATACAACAATAAATTTACCAAGTTTAGGAAATACATGTTATGGATAGGAAAGACATAATGGTGCTTTATTATCAGGCATAAAAGGGCATCGAGAAAAAAAAAGATTATAATTAATATGAAAATAAAAATAAAATTGATGAAAATGCATCTGTTCAGTTAAAACTAAGAAAGGTTGTACGTTCATAAAGTGGCTAAAATTAAACAATAAACAATGAAGAGAAAACAAAATAAAAAAAGGGAAACATATACAATTGCCGAAAATCACAATCATGCACAGGCCACCATTCACAAGGGAACTGCACAAGAAAAGTCACAAATAAATGACAAAGTACAAATGTAAACAACGGAAGGAACTTGTAGACGTGAACTAATTAAAAAAATGAACTAAATCAGCAAGAGTGTCTGATTTTGCACAAAAAGGAGCAATAATATTGTCACAAATCAGATATCCCGTACATATTATATTAATGGTTTGCCTCATGCTATTCTGGGTAATTGAAATAGGTTCCTATTACGCAACCTGTGTTATAACCATTGATTCAAAATACCACATAGAAAACATTTGAACACAATCTAAATATAAGTTCAATAGAAAAAACACATCTGTCTTGTCAAGTGAATGTAATGCTTGCAAATTTAATTACTTTAAGTTCCCAGTAGTATTAGGTAATATGATATTACGTGTCTATTTCGGACTTATACGTGATATCAAACCTGTTAGAACTCAGTCAACTGATGCTTTTTGAGCTGTATTCCCGAGTTAGGCACTATTCCTGCAACACATAATATCCCATAATAATGAAAGGATATGGTGTAAATGTACATGAGACAAAGTCTTTACAAAGACATATTAAAACCAGGCAATGGAACAACGCTTTTATTTTAGTTCTTCATCTTGAAGTCACCATGAGGCCTTCAACAATGATCTTTGCTCATTCCTCAAAGTAAGTTCTAGCACCGGTTTGAGCGGATTTCATTGTTAAATGTCGAACAACGCTACATCCATGTATATTTCCTTTTCTGTAATTCTGAATCTGACTCGTTTCCAAAAGTCAACAAAAGCATAGATCAATGAAATACCAAAATGGAAGTACATATTGATTCTGTACAGGGTTATTTCGACAACTTATGTCTCTACAAGCACTTGGAAGATCAAAACGAACACAAATGAGACGATACAACATTTTAAATTTGAGAAAAGTAATTTTAGTTATTTGAGATTTAGCAATGATTTGAGTTTTAGCTAAAAACTTTGTACATGATAGGTACAAACTACTACGGACTTGACCAACGTTGGATTAAATAAATTTTATTTGTTGTATTCGAAACAAAAAGTTAATGTTTGGTCTGAGTAAGTCTCGGTAAACTTTGAAACTTCTGGGTACAAATATTTACGAAAGCTATGACGTTTAAGGAATAATTATATCGTCATATTCCTAAAATGTAATGTTTCTGCCGGGAATCGTTTCGAATAGTAACTTCATGATGAATTCAAGGTGTCAAGTAACGAGACGTATAGGCCCACCACCATTTTCCAACCTCATTTTGATTGTTATCGTAAATTCTAGATGACACATGAATCAGTAATGTCATTGTAAAAAATTACGTTTTGACGTCAAAACGTCGATGCTTTTGAACCAATTGCACTGTTCTTTGTTCTAAACCAAGGGCGGATAGTAGTTTTCCCTACAAATATTTGTAGGGTCTTATTTAACTAGTAAATATTGCAATTGTGGTATTAAATAAAATATGGCGTTTAAGGCTTAATACCTCCACTTTTTGTTTTTCTTTTGACGTCCCGTTTGACCTAAAAATTAACCTTGATTTGTCTCTCTTTATACATCCGAAATTTCAAAATTGAACGAGATCTCCGTAGAGATATCCGACTTAATGTTTTCTAATAGAAAATAATGCTGTTTTAAATTTACATGCACTTTCCGAATAGCAGGACTTTTCATTTGAGATCTACTTTTAATTCAAGCCTTATTTACTCGATAAACAGATTTCAGGATAAATTCCCTTTAAAGCGGTTGTTCATGCGGAGGCACCATATTTACTCACTACAGATTAGTAAGGTGTCACCCATAGTTGTGAAACAGTTTATGCATCACACAATATTGATGAAAGTTTAATGCGCAAACAATAATTTTTACGCTGTTATGCCTGCTTAATGACCGTTAAAATGTCATATGCATTTATTCATACAAAAATGGTTAAAGTTCCAACAGGAAATAAAAATTGTATTCAAAAATGGAATTAAATTCTTCCAAATCAGTTACAATAACTTTTAGTTATACAATCGTATCAAAACTACACTAAAACCTAGAACTTGGTCTAGGCGCTGCATGAAAGATTTAAGCAAATTGTATATTGTAAAATGTTTAATTAATCTTAATCATGTCGAATTATACATAGTTTTTATTGGTACATTTGGACGTTACCTTCACATCATACAACTATGTTTGGTATAAAGCAGAAATTTTAGATAATTGTATACTTGCCTTATTGCGAAAATTGGATATTTCTGTTGTAATTTCAAGATATATTTCATGGTATAACAAGAGATATTTTTTGAAACCTTGATAAAGATTTTTGTAATTATAAAAGAGAAGTTTTTTCGTAATTACAAGGTAAACATATGCAGCCTGTCACTAACGGATGTGAAACAATTAACTAATCAATACAAAATCAGAAACTTTGATTTAAAATTAAAAATGAAAAAGAAAGTCCACAAAAACAGGTGTAATAGATCTTAGTGTATGGTTAAAGATCCCTTTTAAGAAACCGTTGACGATTACTAGGGAATACATGAGGGCAATATAAAAATTTCATACAATAATGACAGAAGTCGCAATCCAAAGGGGGTTGTGCAACATAGGTAATAATCGACAGGAAAAAGAAACCCGGTCCTAATTTGGTACAGGCATTTTAAAAGAAATGATAGGGTAAAGTATTTTTTGGTGCACTAAACCACACTTTCCATTTGGTAAGTGTCCGATAACAACCAAACAACAACTGTTATTGTAAAGTCGAAGACAATTTCAAAGAAATGTTTGTCCCAGTACTAAGTGATAAGAATCTTCAATAACAGCTCAAACCCAAACTTCAAAATTTTTCACAGGGGACTTATTAAGGAAATTTTTAATGATCGTATAAGACGGAATTTTTGAAGCTCTGATTAATAAGGCGGTCACGGAGATAACTGTGCTAAATGAGAAAGTCTGTATAATTGGTGCTAGCTATGGCGTAATGAATCAATTGTGAAACATACATTCCGTAAGCAGGAAAAGTACTGTCCGTTTTTGGGACTTTGATAAATATGATATTAAAGTCGTCCCTTTTATCATAAATTTTAGGACTGAGACGACCTCTCGAGATGTAAATCGAAAGCAGTTGTAAATCAGAAAGTTTCTCTTTTTTCTCTCTTATTCTGAAGGATATATTGATGGAATCCTTCAATGTCACTTATAGGTATATTAGTGAAAGAAAGTCACCAATATACCTATAAGTGACATTGAAGGATCTAGCACATTTACGTTTATGACCCATACGAGTCCTGAAGAATCCACTCTCGTAGAAGTATAAGAACAAGCCTGTGAGAAGAGAAGCACAATTTGTGCCCATGGGTATAGCAACTTGCTGTTGATAAAATACCACAGTGTGACAAATATATTATCAATAAGAAACTCAAGCATACTGCAAACCAGTTTTCCATCGTAGCAAACTTTTTTACGTTTGGTATTCTCGGTTTCCTGAAGAAATTCAGGTTTCTCTGAGTTCTTGATAATTTATCTACGACAAACACTTGTTTTTGATATTATGTTGTTTATGACGAAATTCACATCTAATTTGTGTTGCTGCAAATGGCACAGATGTTCTGTTTGCGTGGAGTACCATAACATTATATCAATACTCTTTAATGTTTTAAAGCCAACATGTCGACATCTTGATTTATATATAATTAACATTGATTTCATAATCACTCTAGGCATAAACTGATGCGGAGCAAATACTTATTTTAAACCACTGACGTATTTACAATATTTGACCTGTGATTATTGGTACATGCGATCATTTTTGGGATTTTTGTTTCCTTTCTTGAGTTTATTTAACGGCTCTTTACGACATTATACCTCAAGATAAAATCAGAAAATATATCAAGGAGCATTATGTCCGACCTTTTCATATTTTAACATCAGGAAATTTTATCTTTCTATATAAAATAAGGAAATTAAAGTATTGCGGTACAAAATTGACTGTTCAAACTGCAATTTATACTTGAAATTGTAATGGTTTGTCCAAATCAACTTCCTGAATTGACATGATAAAATTGACGATTCCCCCCCCCCCAAAATAAGGGTATGCATAGCAGCGTATTAAGTCTTAAACTGTAATGAACTGATATTAATTACGTAAAGCATGTTAAACTATGATTAATTTGGTTAAAGAATATGTCGGACAAACAAATATTGGGTCTTTTCCAATAAGCTTTATAGTCTCTTTTAATGTAAATTTGGTTTTAACATATTTATTGAACAAAGACATAAACAGTACATGAACAGTACAAGAATATAATCATATAATTTTGAAATACAAAAACCAGATGCAGACCTCAACAGTTTTTTTTACAATTAAAGAATTATACATTTTTGTATAAAGTCAAGTTAATTGTGATTAAATAATTACTGTAAATATAGTTTCTGCATATGCGCATTTCGACAACTTATGTGTCTTCAGTGCGTATAAAATCTAAACGTTTGGAAGACAATTAATTCAAAGATGTTTAAAAACTGACAGAGAACAAATAACAAATATGGTCTAAATGTAAAGCCAAAATCAGCTAAGGACAGAACTTTGCATTAGGGAGATAACCCTTAGTTTTCAACAAAATTTATAAAAATTTAGATATTGTAAGGCTCAAATAAAAAAAATACAATCGGCTTTCGGGTCAGCAACGAAATACTGACTACTGGGCTGCTGAATACGCTCAGGGGATAACAGTCCAACTGCAGTGGCATCGACCCAGACTAACAAATAACTAAATACCAAAGTTACTGTGATAAATTTACCGCAATTATGAATTTAATACATGTCCTTTGTAAAAGTTGAAGAGATATCCTTGATGTTAGCTCCTTTTAAACCATCAGAGTATTTAGTAGCTGTATTTGATTTTTCAAGTTTTGTTGGCCAGTATTTTTGGCTGACTATTAAGTATTCTCCACTAAGATACAGCCAAACAACTGTTACAAGACGATACGGATTAATATTATAGCACAGAATGGTGTATCGACTGGAATGTAATATGATTTTTGGTCCAAATAGTATAGCCCTTTTCAAAAAGTGTTGTTATCTTTTCCTTGATTTGAACTCTGCATTCAAATGGAGGTACAAACACTTTTCGCTTCCGGTTATCACTCGTACGGTTGGCTAATAATACACAACTTAAACCCTGAATACATTTTAATTATATAAAAATCAGTGCAGTGTCACAGTAAACCACAGTTAACAATGACATAAATATGAACAGTTTTATGAAATGTGTTCAGGATGAACAACACTTGCCGTGTTGGGTTGATAACCGGAACTGTTTATACCGAAGGGCAGACCAAATGATTTTTTGAAAAGGCCTATAGGGAAATCTCATTCAATTTTAGAACTTTCGGGTATATTGAAATTACCAAGATGTGGCGTTTTACGAAGTTTACAAATCATAAAACGAAAACAGTCGGAAACATCAAATTTTCACGGGAAGCATTTTTAAATTGCAATATATTTTGACTTCACGCGACGAGATCTTTAGGCTGTACTTCAAGTTTTTGATATTCGGTAAAATGATAAAATAGACGTAAAAGACAAACGCAACCCTTCCTAAAATGTTAAGAATAGAATGAATAAATACCGTAATTACTGTAAATTTAGCATCGGAAAATGACCATTTCGACAACTCATGTCTCTTCAGTGCAGATACAATTAAAATATTTTGAAGACCAAAAGCAAAAGATGTATACTGCTAATAGAGAACAACCACCCAAAGAGGTCTACAGCATATGTCATATGGGTTTGAACGAATGTGTAGATGAATAACAAAATACCGAAGTTACTGTTAAAAACTTGACAAAATAACAAGCATATTGAGGCACACATTCATTTTCAAAGACAAATCATAAATTTTGCTGAAGTGTCGACTGTTGTGCTGATGATGCTTAAAGAAAAGAAGCCAGACACAAATAATCGAGTTGTCTGTTAGAATATTGGATCATAAAAAGCCGAAGCCAAGGATCATTTCGTCAAGGAAAATAGGGGCTTTATACATGCATAGGATATCAATAGACCATTTATGAACAGAATGAATTTAGCAATACTCAAAAATAACTTTAATAAAAAAATCAGGGGACAAACTGAATCGCCGCCTTTCGAAATAGACCAAAAAGAAAACAAGGGCTTTTTAATTTATAGTTTTTACCTGCAGACGTTTAAAATAATTCAAAACCCAATCCGAAATAACTGTTTCAATTCTTTTAAGTGCTACTTGTATAGAGTAATTCTCAGTGACTACGAATATAATTTATAATTTGTTTTGAACTTGCAATATTTAAATTTTACAAAATTTTGTTTTAAAACTAAGAAGTAACTCCCTCACGCATAGCTCTGTTCTTAACTGAATTTTGGCTTTTGTTTTCACATCCTACTGGCTATGCTACTTCTCCATCAGCATACATATATTTCGGTTAATGGACTTCCAAATGTTTGATTTTATCTGAACTGATGAGACATAAGTTGTCGAAATGCGTATATGCAGAAACTTAATTAATAGCAATTATGGTATTTTGTTATTTATGTAAGATGAGATAATTTCATTAATGTATCTTTGTTGAAATACCCATTAACATTGGAAATTGCCTTTTCTTCTGGACTCGTATTTCTTCATCTCTATAGTCAGTACATCGGTGTTAACGCGAAAACCGATTTTGTTAAAAAAAATATAATATCTTAAACTTTTTTCGTGTTAAGCTCTACCTAGAGAGAATTTTCAGGTTTCTATTTTAGATCCTTTTTTTATATATTCTCTATCAGCTTTCTATATCTATCGGTTTATTATTTTCCAAATATGTATCGTGTCGAAATGGTCATCTATAAAAACTAAATGTACAGTAACTTAGATATTAAGTTAGTTTTTCCAAAGTTTGGAAAACAGGCATTCTATGATCAGTTTAATTTATATAATAGCACCCCATACGAGGCAATGCCGACATTCGCCGTACAAATAAATTGCATATGCAACAAGACTAAATATGTGGACATTAACTATTCTGATCAAATATTTGGCATAACAATTAATGTAAACACAAGAAATGTTTTCTTGCAACTCTAAATGTTATTATGTTTTTGAAATTCCTTTTCCTGTTCCTATTTAAATCTAATGACTTGTTATAATTAACAAACATGAATTACGCCCAATTTATTTTTGTTCTATTTTGTGTTATGATTTTCATGCATTGGCATAATTAACTGGAATAATTTACCACAAACAAGAATGATTGATCGGTGTTTGAACAACACTCAGATATTTTTTTCTACGAGTTCACACGCTTGAAGTTGATTCAAATCGACAAAACATCTGTTTCAGAAACTGACATTAAATGCTCTTGAAAAGTTTGATTACTGAAACAAATCATTAAAGATACATGGATGACATAACATTTACTTTCTTTGAAAACTCAGCCTGCAATGGTAAACACCATCATCTTAAAAACGTTTCAAAGTGTTTGATTTATATAATTCATTCAAAACACTTAACTTCAGATTACATCCAAAAAAAAAAAAAATTGTAACAGTATCACGTTAGCGTTTTGTAGTTTTACTTTGGATTACCAAGTTGAACTCGGTATGGCCCTCTCGAAGGTTTCGCAATAATCACTTTACTCATTCTATTGAAGAAGTCGTTATTCAATGTACCTTCAGCTCTATAAAGCATGGGGTCAAAATCAGCTTAGAACAGAGTTTTGTATTGGGAAGATACTGTCCAGTTTTAATAGAATTTTTCATTAATTTAGATATTGTATGTTTTTAATAGACGTTTTCAAAGAAAAAAATACACCTTTCGTAAAGAATGACTATTGTAAATACTGCTGTATTTACGTAAAACGGACTAAGGCAAATGTGGTGTGTACTCTCTATTTTCACTTTGTTTTTGGGACAAATTAACTAAAGATCTCTATTTTCATGTTTTATTGTGGCAATATGGACTGTTCAAAGCAAATGTAATGGTATAAAAAAATCTCTATTTTAATATTCTATTTGGGTAATATAGACTAAGGCAAAGGTGACTGGTTAAAATGAGAAAAAAGTCTGTCGTCAGACTTTTGTCCAATAGAAGCAAGTTTAGCACAGATATATTTAATCAACGATTTCTGATGCATAGGGGAGAAAATTTTTGTTTGGTCTATAAACATATTTTTGGCTCCACTTTTCCAAGTATTTACTTGTTCGGATGACTGTATATTTTTACTTACTTATGACTATATATTTAAAAAAAGTAGTTTGTAATTACAGACTTTTACTCTTGACATTGCCTCTGTACATGAGGGTTCCTCAAATGTAGTATTCACTTCCCCATTTTCCTCAATACCAGTCAGTATATGTATGCTGTTAACAAAGGTATAAATATATCTACTGCACATGCATCATGGTAAAAACTACCATAAAATTGGGTTATAAAAAGAGTTTACTTTATCGCCATGATTCTGCAATTGTTAAAAAAACCTATCGACAGTCTGTCAGAACAACGTATGCATATTTCATGCATAAGCAATTAGCACAATTACGTTGTCAGTTTTTTCAGTTTTACTTCCTACGTTTCAAAATATTCACGTGGTTGACATATTGATAAGATTTTGCTCAAGGGCAAAGTTTTCTGTGTTCAAAACAAATGTATTGACCTTTACAATGAGATCAAGATAATATGTAAATGATCCATTACATAAAAATTATGGAGCTTTGCAGAAGGTCTTATATTTCTATGAAATACGGTATGCACTTTTGAAGCCGAGTAATTTAAACATTTCTTAAGCCATGACATTATCGAATGTTCTTAAAATATTAAAAAAATAATTCATGACAGCTATATGGTTATTGAAAATTTAATCGGCCTTTATATTCGAATTTAACATACGAATACAAAGGCCCAGCCCATGGTTAAATTAATGTTCTTGACATTTATCTCCTTCACAAACTAAGACAAACAAAATTAAAAATATGGTTGTTTTGCATCCCTTTAACTCTTTATTGGACACCATTTGCGCATGTGCGAAGTATATGGTTATCGAGTATTATACTGGCTGACGAGTTAGCAATTTGTTTATATTTTCTCAACCGGTCTAAACATTATTCAATCATACAAAACAATTATTCATGAACTCTACTTACCTAATCCACTCATAACTAAACCCTCGCAGTTAATTCAACTTACCTAATCCACTCGTAACTAAACCATCCCAGTAAATCCAACTTACCTAATCCACTCCTAACTAAACCCTCGCAGTAAATTCAACTTACCTAATCCACTCGTAACTCAACCCTCACAGTAAACTCAACTTACCTAATCCACTCGTAACTAAACCCTCCCAGTAAACTCAACTTAACTTATCCACTCGTAACTAAACCCTCCCAATAAATTCAATTTACCTAATCCACTCGTAACTAAACCCTCGCAGTAAACTCAACTTACCTAATCCACTCGCAGTAAACTCAACTTTATATAACAACTCGTCATTACATCAGTTTAGGGTAGTAAAAAGGTGAATGGCTAAGAATCAATTTTGTCTTGAATTCCATTTATTCATTTTTGATCAACATTTCTTTTATGTTATTTTCTTCCTGAAATGTTGCTCAAAACTCTCTTTCTGTTATTTACTAATAATTCAAATTGGTAATGCAACGTCCAATTTCATTGGTCAACGTCATGAAAAACAAAAAAGTTATTTCTCGATAAACTTTTCTTGCCCATTAATACACTACGACGTCAAATAGTGCAGTATATGGTGACGTAAAAATCAATGACAACATTGGTCAAAGTTCAAAGGATTGGAATTATAAGAAATAAAAGTAATTTTGGAGGAGTTTATGGATGTGTAAACGCGGCCTTTCACTCACAAACTCTACATAAAGTCCTTCGGACTTTATTTAGTTTGTGAGTGAGTTGCCCGCGTTTACACATCGATAAACTCCTCCAAAATTACTTTTATTCCTATATTACAAGTAATCCCTTCGTAACAATTATTGCTTGAATTCATGTGCATTTACGCCATATTCTTTCATTGTCTATCTTAAACTGGAGAGAGTCCAGACTAAATCAATCAAAATTTGGTTGCAAATCGAGTCACACCAGATAAACTGGAAAACATGGACAAATTTTTGACTGAAAATATTTCTCCAGTCAATTTAAAAGTTCGTTTTAAAAAAAATGTCCAGTAACATCAAAATTGCATATAAATAACACCAGTTACACACAGACTACAACTCGCCACAGTCAGGTAGAAATTTATAAACTTATAGCTTCATGTCATTGTGATATTATGTGTTTTGCCTCAATTTTCTGATTATTCGTTTCAGATTGACGGTTCGGTTCTCACTTACTTTTCAAGATTTAGGCCACTGTGTTGAAGAATAGTTTGTCCATCTGTAATCTTTCTAAAATGCTAAAAAGAATCCTTTTTATTCAGGTTTTCAAATATCTGTTGTTACAGACGTTCTCCTTATGAATCCTATCTTTCTTAATTTCAAATGCATTCCGAAGATTTGGATGGCAGTTGCATTTTTAATGAGGCTAGTTCAAAGAGGCAAATCATCATTATGGCATATGTTTTATACTACGTAATAGGGCGTGAAGTGTAGCAAAATTGATGTTAAAGTGTTTTTACAGTTGTTACAAAACCAATCGACAGTCTGTCAAAATATCATCTAACTGCTGCAGTTTTTGTTACCTGTGGTTAATTAATCAACACTTTAAACATCTAAACAGAATGTTACAACACAGAGGTGATTTTGCATATAAAAAGATCGGACAAAGTAAAAGTAAAAAGAAATCAATTTCAATTGCTTCGCTGTTGACTGTAAATAATAAAAAAGATAAGCAAAATATCAGTTTGTACCAAGGCGACACCATTGCAATCGACAATTTTTTTGCGATGCTTCCCACCCGCTTTGTGTTTTTGTCTCACGGACTTAAGCTCTTGACAATTCTTTTCGGTATTTTTTTTATTACCCCAGGGTTATTTTTTCTTAGTAGATTTCCATTGATATAGGGTTGTATCCTTTTTTTTATCTTAATTGTTAAACTTTGCTACGTTCGTTCCTTGAATGTTTTTCCCAAATTTGTGTGACATGTACATGAGCTGTGTATGTTACATTGTACTAAAGTCGGTTTCAGACGTAGGTTCACGCCTGTCTTTAGGAAGTTACATATGAAAATCGAAGATCTTTCCAACTTGCAGGTGGTTTTATTCATTGTGTACTACCAATTAAAGCCAATGTATTGTTGCTTTCACTTATTATTGCATTGGTTAAGTTCTGTTCATAGAAAAACAAGTTTGAATTTCACGAAACTTTCCCTTTTCATAACTGTTTTTTTTTTTTTTTTTTTTTTTTTTTTTTTTAACATTTNCTACTGTTTGTGCACTGTTAACCCCCGGTGTTAACCCCAGGCCCCATTCAACAATCCAGTAGTCCAGTATTTCTCTTCTCATCCCAAAACTGACCCTATTTGGAAATTGCAATGTCTAAATTTTAGAACTTCAATTTAAAACCAAGAAGTATATTTAACGTGGAAGGCCACATCCCTAGCTGATTTTGACTATCATCAAGATTATTTCGGTCATCTTACGGTCATCCAAATGTTTTGTTTTGATCTACATTGAAAAGACATCTTGAACTCAGTGTGGAATGTTAATCGGGTCGGACTTATACAGACCAACCACGTCCTCGTGTGATAACTATTACATATTGCAAATTTATTTTCTGCAGATGGCCATTTCGATAACATAAGCAATGAAGGGATATGGAGCAAATGCACATGAGGAAAAGTTTCTACAAATACATGGTGAAACAAAGCAATGGAACAACGCTTTTATTGTTGTTCTTCATCTTGAAGTCACCATGAGGCCTTCAACAATGAGCTTTGCTCATACCTCATAGTAAGTTCAAGACGGCCCCTAGCACCGGTTTGAGCGGAATTCTTTGCTAATTGTCGAGGAACGCTACATCCATGTCTTCATTGGTCATGGATGCGGGATTGTCAACAAACATAAATTAAGCTGGCAAAGTGTTCTTACAATCATTGTCATCCTTTGCGCGACAAAAGCACTAGCGTCTTAACCCTTAGACTGCTACAAGCGACAATTGTCGTTTTTGAGACTCTCTGTGCATTGTTGTCCCTGACGACGCTCCATACATGCAAAGGTCATCGTGTTGGGGTTCATTTTAGACATTAGACCGCTGGCTACAATTTCAGACTAGTTTAAAACTGCATTGAAGGATTTTAGTTCCCTCTTTTTTGCTTGAAAAATCGGCACTTGAAGACGAAGATTTAAAAAAATGTCATATTTTGGTGGCTTAGGCTACCCATTGTCATCTGTAAACCAAAAACTATAAACTCCATTGGGACAATATTGATGTTATCATCTTAAATAAAGTGTCTTCTCTCAAAGTTGACAGTGTGACAGCTTTTTGATTTGTACTTCCGGTACTGTGGCCGCTCAAAGCCGAAAATCGTCAATTTTGCAGATTTTGGGTGGGGTCATATTCCATACTTAACCCCATGCCAGACCCTACCTTACCCAGGAATAAACCATGGATGCCAGTATGTAGAAATATGGTAACTCTTTACAAAGACTACAACAAACTGGGCCTTTGAGTGTCATACAGTCCTCCAGGTCAATAACTAGTACGAAAAATGACAAAAATTCGTGTTTTTTCCATGGGTACCTATGTTTGGACCACTAGCCCGGCCACCCTTATTCTCTCACGCACAAGTACACCATAACTGAAATATATAGAGAGCATACACCTCTCGCACGGGGAATCTTTTTACATCAATTTTACATCAATTACTTAGTTCAAAGAACTGAACAGTTTTCAAATTCCGACCTTGACAAAACAAAATAAAAAATTCAAAAATATCCTTTGTTCTATCTTGGGTGAGATTGCTTGGGTGATCCGGCTCAGATCACCCCTACTAGAACAAAAGATCTGGGATATACTTACGGTATAACTATTTTTGCACATTACAGCCAAAAAGTGCTATTCAAGTAGTGAGTGACGTCGCTTCAGTGATTGCAATTCCCTAATTAAGTTTTACAAGATTGTTTACAATTTACAATTTTTGGATTCACACTATACCAGCACTTGTTGTGCAAACAAGCAAACATTGAAACAGCTTTAATCTTTTTAGTGGGAAATGTTAATTGCTATAATTAAATAGATGTTCTTTAATCAACATGATCAACCTACACACCCCAACAGTCAAGGAACTGTAAGCTGTAATTATTTGCCTAATCTTTTACAAATAATTTTATCTTAGAGTATGATGATTCAATTCATTCTTTCAAGTGAATTTCCAAATACTGGAAATTTATATTTTGTTACGATTAAAACTCCAGTATCATGTTGTAATTCATAAATGTAATGATAGAACTAGATAATTACTGAAATAGACAATTATTAATTAAATCGGTGTAGTGTTTGTAAATTTTTCTCAGATAAAAGAAAGCATCCGTCAATTCCCTGCTTCATTAACTCACCCAGAGGTAATTAAATTATAATTTTGTTTCCCGATACCAAAGTTTTTTTTTCAATCACAATAACACTACACATTAATGAATAAAAAAATAACAATTATATTGCGTGGGTGACTTCAAAAACATATTCTGTATTACGAAATTATTGGAATCTGCATCAAAATTATGGTGATTAGTTTTTATGAACTTGCAATTTGAAATATGCAAATGCAACTTACTACAATATTCGTTTTCTTATGCCATCAGTAGAACCCTTAGAACCCAAATTATCTGCGTTTCAAGAAGAGTGCATTTTTTATTATCACGAGATCTATCCCTCAGCTGGTAGCTTGCTAGTCACCAACATTATACCATCCTAGTCGTATAGTTCTTTGGTGCAAAATAGTGGTGAACGATATTTGATACTTACAATACTTGTTCTATTAAAAGGGGTTGGGCTGGTTTGACAAAAATACTTTACAATTATGGTCTTTTGCAGAGGTCGATATGCCTTTTTATCGACCCGTAAACAAATATTCACAGAGACCATCGGTCAAAGAGTGAATATAATTCCAGCAGGTGAATATTGGCAGTTATCTTACAAAACCTTGTTAAGAATGATGAAAAAATTGCATGTAACCATTTTTTATAATACAAGCACACACACATCTTCATTATACACAACTGCCCATTTATCTCTTTTAGTATAGAATTAAAAAAAACTGAATTATTTATTCTTTCAGAATTTTATCATGCTTTGACGACGACATGACTAGTTCATTAACGATTGTACGTGCAGTGGTTGTCCGACTACTTTTTGCCTGCCATGGGTTGGTGTCAATATGGCGTCTGTATTACGTTACGAAGGATAAACGATTCTGGTACCTGGCAACCTCCCTGGGTTTATTACTGGTAGAAACAACAATCACTCTTGTCAAGAAACTTGGAAAGGAATGGAAATGGTAGGATTTATTTATAATTGTGTTCAGTATATTTAGAATTATTAATGTAACTTCCATATTTTGTTATTTATTACCACTGGACCGAGGCCTTCGCTGGTGGGCTGTTAGTCCCTGGGGGTATTCACCAACCCAGTAGCTTGCCCGAAAACCGGTTTAAATTGAAAACTTGCAATATCTAAATTTTAGAAAATTACGTCAAAAACTAAGGAGTATCTCCCTCTTGCATAGCTCTGTTCTTAGCTGATTTTGGCTCTTCTATTTAGATCCTATTGATAGTCTGTTCTGTATCAGCTATTATAAATATTTCACTTTTTGGACTTCCAAATGTTTTGTTTGATCTGCACTAAAGAGGCATTAGTTGTTGAAATGCGTATATGCAGAAACTAAATTCACGGTAACTTCGGTATTTTGTTATTTTTTGTTATTTATGTCTAATATGAAAGTAATTATTATTATTTTGTTATTTATGTCTTAAAATTTAGTAAGTATCGAAAAGAACAATGGATGTGTATCCGAAGGGATTTTATAACTTGTGTGGATGTGTTTAATTCGTACAAGTCTATGATAAACATAGCAAGGATGAATGTTTGTTGCCAAACAATTTCTGTATTTAAACCTGAACACTTAGTATCTGAGTCTTTCTATTTTTCACCATTTAATGAAATGAATTCTGAAAAGTTCAAAAACTTTCATACAGTTTGATTTTTTTTTACATTTTTGCAATAACATCTTTTTCTTTGGTTTCAGAAACCACTTGCAAATCCAATTACTGATCATATAACATGATGCTTCATAACTTCTAAAAAGACGAAAAAAGTAAAGAATGGCTTTTAAAGGCCAGTTTATAAGTGTACAATTTGCAATTTCTAATTACAGCTGGCCCGAAAACTGATTTTATTTGGCCGATGCCACTGCTGGTGGACTCATAAGTCCGCGAGGGTATTCACCAACCCAGTAGCCCAGTAGCCAGTACTTCGGTTCAAGCCAGAAAACCGATTTTATTTGAAAATTTAACAGAATCTAAATTAAAGAAATTTTGGTAAAACCTAAGGAGTATCTCCCTCTTGCATAGCTCTGTCTTAAGCTGATTTTGGTTTTCCTATTTAGATCCTATTGGTGATTTGTTCCCTATCAGCTTTTACATATATTTCTGTGCTTGGATTCCCCATTGTTTTGATTTGATCTGCACTGATGAGACATAAGTTGTCGAAATGTGCATATGCAGAACCTAAATTCACAGTAACCTCGGTATTTTGTTATTTATTACCACCAGATTGATGCCTCTGTTGTTGGACTGTAAGTCACTGAGAGTATTCACCAACCCAGCAGCCGGTATTTCGATATTCCGAAAACCGACTTATTTGGAGACTTGCTATATCTAAATATAAGAAATTTAGTTTAAAACTTAGGAGTAACTCCCTCTTGCATAGCTCTTTTCTGATATAGCCGATTTTACCTTTTCTACTTAAATGTTATTGGTCATTTGTTATCTATCAATCCAAAAAAAATTATTTGAATCGAAGAGACCTGAGTTGTCGAAATTGCCCTATGCAGAAACTACATTCACAGTAACTCCAATATTTTTTATTCATTGCCACTGGGCTGATGACTGTGCTGGTGGACTATTATTCCCCGAGAGTATCTCTGACCCAGTAGCCAGTACTTCGGTGCTGGCCTGAAAACTAATTTATTTGAAAACTTCCTACATCTAAATTAGTGACTGGTCAAAATTTATCAGGCAAAGGACCGGTGCAAACAGCAGTAGGACATACATTTTTTCAGGATATGGGGGCCAGGATATTTTTTTCAGCCAAAATATGCATAGGACCTAAAAATGGTCATTCTTCAAAATTATAACCTTTTAAAAGAAAATCATAATTGTTATACCTACTTTATACATTTGGTTTTATTTTCACACCATGAAAGACCAAATTTAATAAATGATTGACAATATAATTTCAGTTTTGTACATTTCCATAGAAGATGTATATGGACTTAGACAATATTGGTTGGGGATTGGAAACTTAAGAAAAAATGTCATTCTTCAAAATTTTAGCCTTTATGAACAAAATCATAATTGTTATACCTACTTTATACATTTTGTTTACTTTTGACAACATAAAAGACCAAATTTAATAAATAATTGCCCATAAAATTTCAATTTTTTACATTACCGTAGAACATGTATATGGATTTAGACATTTCAGGTATGGGATAACCGACTATAATAAACAGCTGCGCCAAGTCGCATGATACGCCGTCGTCACCCCTTCAAAACTTTAAGTGATTTAGGTAAAGGATTCTCAATTAAGAAGCACCTAAAACTGCCTAATTGAGCTTGATATCTCTTTAACAAATCAATCTGCAAAGTTTAAAGTGAGCTGATCAAAGTACTTACATGTAAGAGTGCGACATGTAAAAAATTGCCTTAAATTTGACAAATAAAGTCCTATAACTCTTTCAAGAAAAATCTAAATTTCGCAAAAAGTACACAGATTGTGANGCCATCATACCAAATACATCTACAAAGTTTGAAGTGAATTGGCAAAAGGATTGTCGAGTTAGAGCGCGACATGCAAAAAATTGCCTAAAAATTAACGAATAAAGTCCCATAACTCTTGTAAGAAAACTCGAAATTTCACGAAAAAGTATACAGATCCTGTGGCCATCATACAAAATACATCTACAAAGTGTGAAGTGAATTGGCCTTAGGGTTGTAAAGTTAGAGCATTGCCTTAAGTCCCATAACTCTTGCAAGAAAAATCGAAATTTCACGAAGAGTATACAGATCCTGAGGCCATCATACCAAATACATCTACAAAGTTTGAAGTGAATTGGCCGTAGGGTTGTAAAGTTAGAGCGCGATATGTAAAAATTGCCTTAAAATTGACGAATAAAGTCCCATAACTCTTGCAAGAAAAATAGAAATTTCACGAAAAAGTATGACGTCGCGCACGTTGTTGGTACCACGTCGCGAATTTCTCGTTGACAAATGGTTAATTGTTGAGTAAAAGAATAAAAAATCACAAGAATATTAAATATTATATATCAAAACATAACTTGAATATCTAGTTATTTAGAAAGAAATTCTTTCCACAATGCAGAATATTTGAATAGAGACTCTTATGTCACAATTACAAAAAATGACGTTTTCTTTGCGTCCGAACTCGTTTTATATGAAATTTGCATTACGGCATCAAAATTTAAAGGAAGGGAATAAGAAATTCTCCGTATTTTGAAGATGTGCATTTCATCTGGTTTTGAAAAATGACTTTGTCTTGTAAATACCTCCATTTTAAGCCAAAATTTCGAACTTTTTCGATTTCGCATGAAAATGTCACAAACCATGCGGAATGCAAAAAATTTACGTCGGACTGATGTCCCCCAAGTTTTAGAACTAATAAATTTTAAAATAAAGATTTTGAAAAGCATAGAATTATTCACATCATTAATGTGCATCTTGTTCCCTTCTATTTACTTATTCGATGATGTCGAGACAAACTTATTACGAATTTTCGATTTCGAAATCAAATGTCACAAAAGAAGTTAGCGACGTCCAATAGCTCAAAATGACGTTTACGTCGTGGAAAAATAACGCTTTACAATATATTGAAATAATACGACTTGTTTTTAAATAAAGTAAAAAAAAATCAGAGACAACTTTGTCATTAAAAAATACACACACAAACAAAAACAGAGGGGGCGGACAGCATAAAAGGGGAACCGGGAGAAAGGAAAGAGGAGGCGGGATAAAGGCGACAGGAGAAGAGAAAAGAAATGAAAGGGAGAAGAGGTGGGAGAAAGATGGAGGGCAGTAGAAAGGAGCGATGGGTGGGAGACAGGAGAAAGACACCTCTGTCCGCTCCCTCAATACAGGTAAACAAAAATAAATGCAAAATGAATTATTCATCCGTTTGATAGATAAACTGCAGTGGCTAGAAGTCTGACATTAACGGCCTTTCGTAAAAAAAATGTTTTCATTGTAATTTCTCTATATTCACGTAAATAAAACAAGAATTGCGATACAAATTCATGCATAATATTTTTCAATTATTTACACCTTGACTGGAGATGAAGAAGAACTTTAAATGGTCTGTCTCTTGTCACTCTTGATACAGTGAACTGGAAATTATATAGAATAAACCACGAATATTTCATTCATGATTTTTACCGGGGTGTGGTAAAAAGGAATCCCGAAAAAAAAAATACAGGATCAGATATTTGATACATTCAAAATTAACCAGACATGAAAAGGCTGAAATAAAAATAAGCAGGATAATAGGCTCAACAATTGGGTGAAAATATCCAGGAGCAGATGTTCCTCCAAAGGCCGCCGTTGCTCCCAAAAACATATACATATAAGCCAACATCCAAATCAAAAACGCAACATCACTTGTCTATACAACATGATAAAGAACAAAGAGTAAAACAATGCACAAAATTTAACACAAAAGCTCTACTGAAAGTTCTGTTTTAAAACCATTTTTTAAAAAATCTGTTATCTTCTTAAAATTACCTGTACATTGTTTTAAGAAATTAATGAACTAATACGAATTCTTAAATGTGAAAAAGAATGCAGTAAATATCCGTTTTGTTAAAAATATGTTCATTTGAGATCTTTCAAACATTTATTCGGCCTGATAGAATACGTTACTTTCGAAGAAGGTGGAACTGAACTTCTCTGTGTACCAGTTTGGATTCCTAGCACTTCGCCATTTTGAGAACTTATGTGTCTTCGGTGCAAATTAATTTGAAATAAAAATACAATTTACCAAAAATGTTGGCAAAGAAATCGATCGAAAGGGCTTGAAAAGGGACACCAAAATCAGCTACTTTTGTATACCGCGACTCGGACTATTTTCTATAAAAAAATCACGCAGAGAGCAAACATTATGTGAACAACCGTCGGAAGAAGGATCCGATTTTAAACAAACTCTCTCGGCAGTCCCGCATTCGGGTAGTTTTTGTCTATATACATGTATGAATTATATTTGTTTTCACAATAAAACGCGAATAGATCGAGGATAAAAAAGATTATATATTAGACAGGAAAAATTAAATCATATACAGCAATTTTATGTATACTGACTGTTCAACACAAAAACCAACAAATATATGAAGGTATAACCTCCACCCCTTGAGTCCAGAGTACACCCAAAATTTTAGACAAAGTCTAGAGTCTATTTTTATTTTTTTTAATCTTTGTTGAAATTTGAAGTACAAGTCCAAAATGCTATGAATTTTGAGTCCGTGGAGTCCATGGATTCAAGTGGTCAAGTCCACAGTACGCCCAAACTAAGGCTAAAGTCCCGAATCTAAAAAAAGGGGGGTTATACTCTCATATATACTCTTGCTTGTTTTTTTAAATAACTTCATTTACCCGTAACTGGAAAGATTCAGAATCGTTTACTTGATAGTTTTATCTTAGTAACGTATATCCTCAAAACATGGACCTTTATATTCGCCCAAAACTAGCGGGTTTCTTTTTCTCGCTAGCAAGGACCATACAAAAGTAGTAAACCTTAGAACCTATCGAAAATTTTCTGCTATAAGGTATTGAGAATAACAAAGGTACAGAAGGAAAGACATATAAACAAAAGTTGATAATAGGAGAAAAATGTAGTTAGTAAAAAAACAAATTTAAAGAATGACAGAAAGAAAGAAATGTTAAAATGATGAAAAAGGAACCAGGACGTTTTTACTTTATCAATACGACGTCACCGAAAACTTAAAAAATATATGCTTTTTGACGTTACGTTCGGTGGTACCAATATCGCGCGCGACGTCTATACAGACCCTGAGGCCATCATACCAAATATCTATACAAAGTTTGAAGTGAATCGGCCTAACGGTTGTCAAGTTAGAGCGCGACATATGAAACAGACTGACAGACAGACAGACGGACAGACGGGCGTATAAAAATTGTTTATTTTTCAAAATTGTTACCTGTTTGAACAAAAACCTTTACTATATATTTTTATGTAATTTTCATGCCAAAAAATACTAAATTCAATAAAAAGTTGCCCCTATAGTTTCAATTTTGTTTCTTTATCCAAAAAGTACATATGTACATGATGTAAATGGATTTAGACCAATTTTTGGTACTGGATAAACATCTATAAAATTGATTATTCTACAACATTGTAACTCTTTTAACAGTATGGGATAACCAACTATAATAAATGATTAAACTTCAAAATAGTAACTTTTTCAAACAAAATCTAAATTGTTTTATTTACTTTATGTATTGTATCCACTTTTTACCCAATAAAAGACCAGATAAAAAGTTGCACATATATTTTTTTTTCATTACTCGAGATTTAAACACCATCAGTTTGGGAAATCAACTATAAAATGGGCAACTCTCTTACTTCATAACTCTTTTTATGCCCCGCCAACGATAGAAGGGGGCTTATAGTTCCGGTTAACTCGAGTTTAAGTTCCTTTTCTCTGACGGATGTATGCTATTATCATGAAACTTTATATAGATGCACATTAGGATATAGATAAACAAAAAGCATAACAACTATATACCCATACCACAGACTTTATGCTTCACTGATCACGGAAAAAAAGGGATTGTTTTAGGTTTATCCCTTTTCTGTGAAGAATATATGTTAATATCATTAAAAACCCATTAAATTAAATACCCATTAGGGCATAATTAAATAAAAATCATAATAAAGATATATCCATGCAACCAACTTAATGCTCTATTGATCAAGAAATGTAGCATTGTTGAAAATAGTTGGAAGGCGGGGCATTGTGTCCGTTAGACACATACTCTTGTTTATAAAATATTTATTATTTTATTTACATTAAATATGTAAGCAAATTATGGTAACAATTTTCAAAACAATGTCAATTCCGGTCTAATTATTTTGATGTAACAATTTCAGATTTTTTTGTATTCCAATATCAACCATAAAAATTACAATTTCTCATTTGAAGTATATTTTTAATTACATACATTGGACACCAACTTTGTTTCTACTACAATAGAATGGGACGCCACTTTTTTCATTAGTGTGACCGTGGGACATTTACTTTTTTATCGAACATTTTTGTTTTGCACCGGTCACATTCCCTTATCAATTTTGACCGGTCCATTAAAGAAAAGTATCTTGCATAGCTCTTTCCTTATATAGCTGGTTTTAGCTTTTGTACTTAGATCCAAATATTTTCTCTCATGTTTTACACATATTTCGGTTTATGGATTTTAAAAAAAAAATTGATTTTTATCTGCACTGAAGTGACTTAATTTGATGAAATGGCCATATGTAAAAACTAAATTCACAGCTACTTAAGTATTTTGTTATTTATTACCACTGAAGCCCATGCCTCTGATAGGTGACTTTTTTTACCTCCTAATGTATTGACTGACCTTGTAGAAATACTTCGGTGCAGACCCGAAAACCGATTTTATCTTGAAAGTTGCAATAATTTAATTCAAAACTAGGATTAAAGGAGTATCTCCCTCTTGTATAGTACTATCCTTTGCTGATTTTGGCTTTTTCATTTAAATCCTTTTGGTAATTTCTTCTCTTTCAGCTTTACGTATATTTAAGCAATAACAGTACATTATTTGAATACCCGAGGGCGACAATCGTAGATTTGACGGTCAAAATGCAGTTTACAGGCGACGCGTAGCGGAGCCTGTAAACGGATATTTTGACTGTCAAATCAAGATTGACGCCCTCGGGTATTCAAATAATGTACTGATATAGCGATTGTAATGCAATTAAAAACCATAAATCGATTTCATGTTCTATTTTTAACTTGTGTATTTAATAATACAAGGAACCAGACTAAACAGGGAACCTAACATGTCCCAGATGTGTAGATGGTGGAATTGACGGTCAGTTCTGACCAATCAAAACTTTCGTTATATAAATGTTGCATTACAATTCGGTTTATGAATTTCCAAATCTTTTGATTTTATCAGCAATGCAGAGACATAAAGTGTCTAAATGGTAATACACAGAAACTAAATTCACGGGAAGTTATTCCATCTAAAACATTCTGTATGAAATAATATATCATTAACAAGTTCAAATCAATTCAAATGCAAATGTACCTAATCTACACTAATTTAGAAGCTATATATTTTTTCCTAATTAAAAATTGAAGGGAAAGCAATATTATTTCTTTGATAATGAAGGTTTGACTCGTATATTTTGCTTTGTCATTCTTTTGTCATCGGAACACCCATATATCATATCTTGATTGAATGCACGGTGTTACATAATGAGACTTGCAGACAAAACTGGTTTGGAACGTGCGCTTACTAGGAACGAAATTTTATATATGCCACACTTGTATGTTTTCTGATTGATCTACAGTGGAACATGGCTGTAAATGACCTTTTTGGTTATGTCAAGCAATTTTACAGTGTTTGAAAGGACACCCAATTTTTTTTTGCGAATGTATCAGTATTTGCTCTTAAAAACGGAAGTTAGTTTAATTTATTTTTTTAAAATCTAGGAACGAATTTTAACGAAAACCTACAAAAACTCTTGAAATTTGTCAACACTATATTCAAGTTGCAAGTTCAGTGACTGAATCATGAAATTGCATTTCAATTTCTTTGTTTTTAAAGTGAAAATAACAGATCACGTGTTATTAAAGCAGTTCTTGAGAAGATATGATGCATTGACAAAATCGGAATGCTGAAGGAAATAGATTCACGGGAAAGATACTATATTTTATGAAAGGATATGGAGTAGATGAACATGAGACCATAACACATATGTTAAATCCAACTGCAATAAATTTAATGAGCTATATGGCTATTTCGGAAATTTACTCCTCATCAGCAGCACTAGACTTTAAACATAGGATATCCATTATTGCAAAATAAAATGTTTAAAATGCATAAAACCAAACGAAATCCGAATAATCAGTAATATAGCTAAGGACAAAACTACTATGGAGGGAGCTATATTTTTTTGTAATTAATGGGCGTCATGATTCACAAAAATATTATTTATTTATTTATTTATCTACTTATTTCAGGTTTTGTCCGAGTGTGTTTATATATATGATGAGTACAGTTCCGGCAATATGGTTCTTAGAACTACATGAACTAGACCTGAGAATTAACCATCAAGTAAATCACAATAGCACATCTTTGAACGAGTCATTAGAGGAACTTAGTGCAAACTTAGGAAGTATACTTGGTGTAAGCATTCATCTAGCCAAATAGCAGTGCTAATGAAACTTAAGTTAATGCTTTAGATATTTATACTTTTTATCTTATTTGTTCATTATACTGAATTTAGAGGTCGAAACGACGGAAGACACATGTGTAGCAGAGCATACATACTTTTCCGGAGTACCTGATTTTAATTTTTGTCCTTCGTGCTTTTGTCCAATTTTTGTGAATTTCTTTCATGCTTTTTTCTGCATAAGTGGACAGTAATTCTGATCTCTTTCAGTGTATTACATTCTTATTTTTCCATGATACGGGTTTGATCATATGCATAGGACACATTGCTGCCTTACATGGTAACGGCTTAAGCTAAATCTTGTATGATACCTCAAATGATTTTTAAGCGCTCAAACAAAGACAATTTAGTTTTTAACGTTATATTTTCAGATCAATTTGCACACTATATCTTCTTGTCACAATTTAGCTTGATAAACGAGCTATTTTTGACAACAATACTTATTATAACATCGAAAATGTCAAATCAATCCACAATTTGTGAACAAACGTTTAGTAGTGTTTACGACTTCAACGAATGATTTGGTATAGCCCTTGTTGACTTCTTTAAGGTAAACGATGCATTAACCATATATTCTGATGGCTTATGAAATAGAGACCTAAACAGCCGACAAAGAGTTCCCAAGTACCAATTAACGTTATACGCGCCTCACAGTATACACAATCGCTGGTTTGATTGTCCTTAGCCTCAAAGAATTTATATACAATAGTATCTATACTTACAGCTGAAGACACATGGTCCCATAACCTTGACTTTCATACTGAACACTTATAGTTGATGCTAAAATAACTGGGCAGCAAAATATGTGAATTGATATGAAGTCTATCTGATTTCATTGTTGATAAGAAATGTTTGTAAACCCTTTAATATTCTTATATACATGTATTTGTATTGGATTTATTTTCAGGTTTCCCTTGAGATTAAAATACCAATACTCCTATCAGCTGACCAATGGATTCGTACTCTTGAACAGATATTGCTGTTAATACTCATAGTAGGAAGATGGCTTCTTCCGAAAGGAAAATTAACACATGACCAATTATCCCAACTGTTATTAGTATACATTGGTACTGCAGCTGATATTGTGGAATTCTTTGAGGCTTTCAAAGAAGAGGAGGTAAAGGGACTTTTTGTCATGTTTATAGTATTATAATTATAGACAATTATTCCGTAGTGCGACATTGTTTTACCAGGAGACTAGGCTCCTTGAGCTAGCCGGCAGTTTAGCGGCGAGCACTGCTCGACACATCTTTCTAAATTAAGTTTTGTCTATTCTTTCCTTTTCAAGATTGTGGTCTTAGAGTTAGTGGTCTACCTGTATTTGTATACTATAGGGAAACGGGATAGAGCAAGGGGAGGTTTGGGTACCCATAAACCGGTTTAACCGTACCGCTGGCTGTTGCCAGTGCCGGTACCAAGTCCGGCTATCCCAAGTTCCTATCGTTATCTATGTTTGTCTTTTGTCATTTTATTGTTTTTCTTGTGCAGTTCCCTGGTTGATTGTGACATGTGATTGTAATGTTCGGCCATTGTAAGTGTTTCCTGTTATCTTCCTTTCATTAATATAAATCTACCAAAAAATTTGGGTCAGGCCAAAGGTGCAAAACAAAAACTTTAACATTGCCTATATCTTTTCAACCAGATGTGATAGAACCTTCATATATGGCCTGTATATTGGCCATATAAAACTGAACAGCATTATGCAAATTTCACTGAGGTCAGGTCAAAGGTCAAGGTCACAGAGGTCAAAAGGTCAAAATCTAGTTTTTGCTTTAGCTCATTAATTACAATTGCTAGAGGCTTTATATTCCATATATGAATAGATCTAATAAAGCTAAGTACAAATCCACCAAAAAAATTTCAGTCAGGTTAAAGGTCAAGGTCAATGAGTGCAAATTTGAAAACTTTAACATTACATATATTTTTCCAACCAGATGTGATAGGACCTTCATATTTGGCCTGTATATTGGTTATATGAAACTAAACAGCATATTTTTGTCAGGTCAAAGGTCAAGGTCACAAGGTCAAGGTGACAGAGGTTGAAAGGTCAAAATATAGATTTTCCTGTAGCTCATTTATTACAATTGCTAGAGGCTTCATATTTTATATGTGAATAGATCTAATGTAGCTTAGTATAAATCCACCAAAAACATTTGGGTCAGGTCGAAGGTCAAGGTCACTGAGTGAAAATTTGAAAACTTTAACATTTGCAATATCTTTTCAACCAGATGTGATAGGACCTTCATATTTGGCCTGTGTATTGATCATATAAAGTCGAACACCATTATGGAAATTTCATTAAGGTCAGGTGAAAGGTCAAGGTCAAAAGGTCAAAATCTAGATGTTGCTTTTATCTTGTTAATTACAATTGCAAGAGGCTTGATATTCTATTTGTGAATAGATCTAATGGAGCTTAGTACAAATGTCTACTTAACCTTAATTTCTAGTGATGGCAATTTTAGCATTAATTTTGTTTTGAGGACATGGCTGCATAGTGTTTCACAAACACATCTTGTTCATATATTCAAAGTATTCCATGTCCCAAAGATCATTTGTGATTAGTTCTGTGTCTTTAAAGTTTCTGTTGTTTAGTTCGTCTTCAAGATCATTTTTAGTTCGCCACAATCGTCTACGTCTACGTCCGCAGTATATCCATAGTTTTCCATAGTTGCATATATGAAATATTTGTTATAAGGATGCTCTTTTATTATGTAATTTCTTTGTTTTGTTTTTTTTTTCATAGAACCCAAAAGATTGCAGAAAAGCAAAGAAAGTTGTATGTAACCTGAGTAAGGGGTGTGGCTATGGCTGTCAGTTACATCATGTGGCTTACTGTCTGATTACTGCATATGCATTAGAAAGAACATTAGTATTGGAATCTAAAGGTTGGAGATATGCTACAGGAGGATGGGAATCAGTTTTCTTACCATTGAGTAACACATGTGTAGACAAACAGGGGGAGTCATCAAGTCAATGGGCAGGTTTGTATTGTGTACTGTTGACTGTAGGGGCAGTCTGCAAGTCATTGGGCAGGTTTGTAATGTAGGTTGTCTATACAGACAGTCAGCAAGTCATTGGGCAGGTTTGTAATGTGTCCTGTTGCATGTAGGGGCAGCCAGCAAGTCATTGGGCAGGTTTGTAATGTGTCCTGTTGCCTGTAGGGGCAGTCAGCAAGTCACTGGACAGGGTGTGTATAGTGTCCTGTTGCCTATAGAGGCAGAAAGCAAGTCACTGGACAGGTTTGTATAGTGTCCTGTTGCCTATAGGGACAGTCAACAAGTCACCGGGTAGGTTTGTATTGTAACCTGTTGCCTATAGGGGCAGTCAGCAAGTCACTTGGTAGGTTTGTATTGTGTCCTGTTGCCTATAGGGGCTGTCAGCAAGTCACTGGGTAGCTTTATATTGTATCCTGTTGCCTATAGAGGCAGTCAGCAAGTCACTGGTCAGATTTATATTGTGTCCTGTTGCCTATAGGGGCAGTCAGCAAGTCACTGGGTAGGTTTGTATTGTGTCCTGTTGCCTATAGGGGCAGTCAGCAAGTCACTGGGTAGGTTTGTATTGTGTCCTGTTGCCTGTAGGGGCAGTCAGCAAGTAATTGGTCAGATTTATATTGTGCCCTGTTGCCTATAGGGGCAGTCAGAAAGTCACTGGGCAGGTTTGTATTGTGTCATGTTGCCTGTAGGGGCAGTCAGCAAGTCACTGGGCAGGTTTGTCATGTATATTGTCTGTACATACATTCAGAAAGTCAGTGGGCAGGTTTATAAGGTATATATATAGTTTTTATAATGAGAAAGAATTGTGTATCCTTTGATTTCAACAGGAGTTACTTAATTTCAAAATATAATAACAAGTTTAGTGTTGAACTGCTGTTCTTTGTTTGCTTGCTTATGATGTCGTCGTTTTGTTAAAAATAACAACATTTTCACTAGGTAATATTAATCACTGACAACTATATCTCACAGTTGCCCAGTAGAAACGTCAAAAAAGTTAAAGCAGGTCATGCATGATGTGCAATTACTTGGTGCTGGATCAGTGAAATTCCAGTAAAAGCCACACAACTAGTTCATATCTATCTTCAGCTTCAAAGTCTTGTTTGGTACCAAAAAATAACTATTCGTGTGAGGAAAAGGTTAAGAGGCTGAATCATAAGAGAATATTGTCTAGATGGAAAGTTGGCAAGTCACACGACATGTTTGTACAGTAGATTGTCATCTTGTTGTCTTTTATGTGAATTTGTTTTCAGGTCATCAGTAACACATAATTCTTTGTTGATACTGCAGATCTAATGTTCATGACTAATTACAGGAATTACAAATTTTCTGTCTTTGAATGGTAATTTTTATTTACAGATCCAGAGATGATACGGGATAAGCCAGTTATAGAAATGCCAATCATTGATAGTCTCCACCCACGTCCAGACTTCCTCCCACTAGCCATTCCAGAGGATCTAGCTCCACGACTCATCAAATTACATGGAAATCCATCTGTATGGTGGATTGGTCAGATGGTTAAATATTTGACACGTCCTCAACCTCATCTACAAAAAGACATAGACTTAGTTAAAGCAAAATATCAATTTTCTGGGCCAATAGTTGGGTATGTCTTTATACTTAAATCTCATCTACAAAAAGATATAGACTTAATTAAAGCAAAATATAAGTTTTCTGGTCCAATAGTTTGGTATGTCTTTAAGCCTTAGATATAAGGAGATGAATTAATATAAGCCTTTAGATCTTGTTCCAGAACCTTATGATTTAATTTAGTAAAATATATATTGAATTGATCATTTGTCTATGAATCATTATGTATTAATTAATTAATAAGTTAAACAAAGTTAAGTAATAAACAAACTCAGATATATAATGTTTTAATAGTCTCAAATGTAAGAATAACCCGTAAGAAACACATTTCTCTAAAAGTATTTCAATGTCTTTATCTGAAATTTTTCAAACACAGAAATAAATATTTTGTATTCCATATTAAATTTTTTATTGATTTTAGTTTCACTGTCAAAAGTAGTAAAAGGAAACAGAAATAATTAAAATTAAAATAGAGTTAAAATGGCAGCACATGTGTAGACTACAGTTATAATATGTTCTGTTCACCAAAACGTCAGTAAAATTTATGTAATCGCGGTTGCTGTATTGCGCACCATAGGTACCCTCTGACCATTAAAAGTCATATTAGAAATAATTCATGTTTTCTTATGTGTTGTTAATTTACATATGGATGTCTATTACTATTGTTTATTTTACCCCTCGCTACGATCTGGGTAAACAAAAAATAATGGCCACCTATAGTAAATCTCCAACAAACCACCGGCATCCATGAATTATTTCATAATTATAGTTTCAAATTATTTCTAATTGTTAATTATAGATATTACATGTTAGATATTTTACATATTACATTTTGTTAGTCCCAGTACAGGTAACTTAAGCTGTTACATTGCCTAACAAATCAGCCAGCATCCTCGACCAGTAAAGACATGGATGTAGCGTCATTCAACATCAAGCAATGAATTCTGCTCAAAGCCGTGCTAGGGGTTGTCTAGAACTTACTTTGAAATATAAGCAAAGCTCATTTTTGAAGGCTTCATTGTGACTTCAAGATGAAGAACAACAATAAAAGCGTTGTTCCCTTGCTTGGTTCTGTTATGTATTTGTATGGACTTTGACTCATGTGCATTTACTCCATATCCTTTCATTGTTTATTCATGTAATTATTTTTAGCTCGCCAGGACGAATGTCCGGTGAGCTATTGTCATACCTCGGTGTTGGGGTCGTCAGCAAAAACTTTAACCTTGCTTGTGGAATGGAGACCTTAAGAGATGGAATATTGATATTTAGTATGTGGCTTCTTTTTGATGAGAGCTTTCTGGTGGTACCATATTTGTAGACATTTTGACCTTGACCTTGCCCCTTGGGCAATTTATAAAAAACTTTAACCTTGCCTCTAGAAGGCAGGCTTTTAGTGGTAGGGTGTTTATATTTGGTATGTAACTTCCTTATGATGAGAACTTTCTAGTGGTGCCATATTTGTAGACATTTTGACCTTGACCTTTCCCTGAGGGCAATTTTTGAAGAACTTAAACCTTGCCTCTAGAAGGTAGGCTTTTAGTGGTAGTGTGTTCATATTTGGTATGTAACTTCCTTATGATGAGAGCTTTCTAGTGGTACCATATTTGTAGACATTTTGACCTTGACCTTGCCCTGAGGGCAATTTTTTAACAACTTTAACCTTGCTTCTAGAATTAAATTGTTAGTGATATTGTGTACATATTTGGTATGTGACTTTTTTGTGATGAGAGCTTTCTGATGGTACTGTAGTTGTAGACATTTTTACCTTGACGTTGCCCTTAGGGCAATTTTTAAAAAAACATTAAACTTGCTTCTAGAATTCAGTTGTTTAGTGATAGGGTGTTTATATTTGATATGTGACTTTCTTGTGAAGACAGCTTTCTATTACTTTCNAATTTATTGTGCATTGAGGTTACTGGAATCCCGGGCGAGCTATGTTGTCTTCTGACAACTCTTGTTTGTTTTACAGAGTACATGTAAGAAGAACTGACAAAGTTGGTACGGAAGCAGCTTTCCATGGTATTAATGTTATTGTTTTGTTTTACAGAGTACATGTAAGAAGAACTGACAAAGTTGGTACGGAAGCAGCTTTCCATGGTATTGATGTTATTATGTTTTGTTTTACAGAGTACATATTAGAAGAAATGACAAAGTTGGTACGGAAGCAGCTTTCCATGGTATTGATGTTATTGTTTTGTTTTACAGAGTACATGTAAGAAGAACTGACAAAGTTGGTACAGAAGCAGCTTTCCATGGTATTGATGTTATTGTGTTTTGTTTTACAGAGTACATGTAAGAAGAACTGACAAAGTTGGTACGGAAGCAGCTTTCCATTTATGATGTTATGTGTTTTGTTTTACAGAGTACATGTTAGAAGAACTGACAAAGTTGGTACGGAAGCAGCTTTCCATGGTATTGATGTTATTGTGTTTTGTTTTACAGAGTACATGTTAGAAGAACTGACAAAGTTGGTACGGAAGCAGCTTTCCATGGTATTGATGAATACATGAAATATGTGGAGGAGTACTTTAATTTATTAGAGACAAAACAAACTGTTGAAAAAAGAAAGATATTTTTAGCATCAGATGATCCTTCAGTAGCTGCTGAAGCTAGGAAAAAGTAAGTACATGTTAATGTTTTGGTTCCCCTAGTGTAGGATTGATATGTAGGGATCATTGTCTGTCCACTTATGTGTGTTAGTATTTCTGTATGCTACTTTTGCTGAAGAACTTTTTTGACAGTAAACTTTATGATTTACCCTCCCCAGCCTTAGATACAATATTGATGAAGACCACCTAAATAATCCATTGCCACCTTTATTGTATATCTCCCTGTTTTTCAGCATTTCCTGTGTCATGTAATAAGTAAAATTTATCCTCTTAGATTCTCATCGGCATTTTGCATTTGCGCCGATTTTTTCTTTCATTTGCGCCGATTATTTCTTTCATTTGCGATGATTATTTATTTCATTTGCGCCGATCTTACTTGTTAATTTTGTGTCAATTACGTGTATTTTTTTCATTTGTTCACTCTGCTGATGAAAATTAAAAAATTGCTTAAGCAAAAACCTTACATAGATAAAAAATAAAGCTCAAAGGGTGATAAAAATGGAATAAAAATATAAATGCAAGTGTTTAACTAAGTACATACTTATACCAACAGAACTTGTAGTGGTTCTGTCTTAACAAGACGTATTGGTACATAGGTTTAAATCAGGTACAGTGCAATACTTCACAGTTTAAAGACAGATTTAACCCATTGTATAATTATTTGATATAAGTCTTTCGTAGTTATTCTTATAACTTAACTTTAAAGCTCCAACTTTTATCTTGGAATTTTCAACTTTTGCATTTTCAAAAATAAATGTAAAAAAAGTAACAAAATACTAAAAATGAAGTATATTTTAAATGAGGCATTAACACACTTTTGGTATTTTAACACTGCTTATTTCCAGGTTTAACCAACAAATTTACCTTTAATGCATACTGATGATAGTACACGTAATTTACTTGTGTCATATGAAAAAAAAAATCGACACAAATGAAAAATAAAATCGGCGCAAATGAAAAAATGAAATCAGCACAAATGAAAAACTTGACATTTATAAAATCGGCACAAATGTCATATGCCCATTCTCATATTATCAAATACAGTATCAGAATGGGTAAAAGGATAGTTCATATGTTTGTTCTGAATTTCTGATTATTGGTAAACAGAGCTATTTGTCTTTACATTTGGTTGAAAATTGTATTTTACCCTATGATATCTGATTATATAATGATGTAACACTTAAAGTATTGATGAAAGGAAATTACACCAAAAAAAAAAAATAAGCAAAGAATTGTTAAATATTGATATCATATGAGTTCTCAAACAAATCAGTAGTTATAAACATTGAAAGAAAAAAGATGACATTGCTTTGATAGGTATTCTAAAAATTGAACATGAGATACAAAGGTACAACAAAACACCATGTAAGAGTTCCAATATTTAATTCTGTGTATGTAAAAATTCTTCAGGTTTTGAAGATATCTGATAAAGTGTATTAATTTGTATATTATGTTCCCTGTTTTTCAGATATCCACATTATGTTGTTTTAAATGACCCAGATATAACACAATCAGCAGGATTAAATAAACGTTACACTGATGAGTCGTTACGTGGAATAATATTAGATATCCACTTCCTGTCACTGTGTGACTATTTAGTTTGTACTTTCTCATCCCAGGTGAGTATCATTTTAGTTCCTTAGATTGGATGATTAATTGATTAGATTTAATGCCACATTGAGCAGTATTTCAGCTGTCATGGTGGTTATAGTATACCAAGGGAACTGAATACTTACGTTATCGAATGTCTCAGGATATTGAAAATTATTTGGTTTTTCATGAAATCAATACCCTTTTCACAAAAAATATAATCCAGTTCCATTTTCAGAGGTACAAGAAATTCTTGTCTTGTACTCCTTGGTACCAGATGGAAAAATTACCACACAACTATTTCTGATGTCATTGACATTGCTTAGGAACATCCAATGTCAAGGACAGCTTAGTGCTGAAGAAAACATTTTGTGGTAACAAACTAAAAAATAATCAAACACCATTGAAAAAAAGCAAGATTAAGAAATGTCAATATTGTGCTTTCACCCTTGTTAGATTGTATCATTCTTTTACCTAGATGTTTCAGAAATGAGTATGCATTAGGGGAGAGCTGATAATTAAAGGTAAAATAATAAAATACAATGAAATTTTGGGATTTGTATTGTATGCGTATAAGATTGCATTACTGTCGCTATAATTAGAAAAATTTCGGTGTGGCTTTTTCTTGCAACAAAGTACGTGCATCAGACAGTGCGTGTTGTTGCAAGAGAAAACCACACCGAAATTTTTTCTATTTATAGAGACAGTAATGCCATCTATTGTAGTTTAAAATATGGAAATCTTTTCAAGTTTTTATTTGAGGGACAAATAACAATATAATGATAAATGTAATAATATATTTTAGGTATGTCGTGTAGCATATGAAATGATGCAGACTATGTATGGAGATGCTTCCTCTAGGTTTAAATCACTGGACGATATTTTTTATTTTGGTGGACAGAATGCTCACAATGAGATAGTTGTAGAGAGACATATAGCACAAAGTAATTTAGAGATAGATTTAGAGCCAGGAGATATGATAGGTATAGCGGGAAATCATTGGGATGGAAATTCCAAAGGATTGAATAGACGGACAGGAAAAACAGGTCTTTATCCATCGTATAAAACTAAAGATCATGTGACTACTGCTAAAATGCCATTATATCCTCATGTACAATAATGTCTTATTTATCAGCATTTCTTAGAGGTGGTAGTCATGTTGATTGTTTTTATGTCTCTTAATAATTTTCAATTTATTTAGCAATGTTTAGCAATGTGAGTCGGTGACTACCTCAGTAAAGATTTTATCATCATGCTTCTGTTATAAGATTGTCACTATGACTGCTTATTTGATAACAAATATAATACTGTAAAAAATAGAATTTT
>MJUU01074468.1:77905-93315 GCA_002080025.1 Modiolus philippinarum
ATTAGAAATATCAACATTTATCAAGCCACCGAGTGTAACACTTCTTTGGGAAACAAAGAGGAACAAGGCAATGGAATGTAAATAGAGTCTTAAATATATCGCCAACAACCCATACAAAAACTGAAAAGACAACCCAAACCGGGAAGCTAAGGAAAACTTCGGATTTTAATTCTTGAAAAAATTACATGCCAACATTTCAGCAAAACAGTAATAATAACATGACTTCTGGGAGTACCCTGAGGAACCTGCCTTAACAGCATTTCATGCTTTGATTTACATAGATTATATCTGTAAACATCGATCGTGTCACCGCCTATATTGGGAGTGTAAGATTAAAATCTACTGATCAGATTGGTCAATTCAGATTTGTGATGTCACGCCGGATAAGAGAATATTTTCTTTTGGAACTTATTTCATGGTAGATACTATAAACCGTTACATTTATTTATCCCGTTGATTCTACAATATAGACTTTTAAATTGTTATTGTTATGAATGGTTTCCTTGTTATATGTGGGTTTTATTTATGGATAAAATTTGGGGTAGTCAGGTCACTGGATATTTTCCATACATTACAAGATATTTATAGTCTTTAAAAGATATATTTATATATATAATTTTAACATGTTTTATAAATTAGTATATTTATATTGTAAAAGTTTCTAGGACTTTTTTATTATGTTGAAGATTGTATGTGTGAAGAATCAGTGTGGAATAGTTGAATGTTTTTTGTTTAATGTATAACAAATATATCATTAAGGATTTATCTCCCTTGATATAAGGAATGGGGACAACTTGCTTTGTAATAATATACTTTTACTTACAGCACTATTGAGTTTATGTATGCTTAACTGGCATTAAAGTGTTCATTTTATTATAAAGATGTTAGCAAATTTTATAAATATTTAATACTTGTGCACCAATAAAGTGTGAGAATGAACACTTTAAAGCTCATATAGAGTATACATGTATTATATTTAACGTTACAGTATATTATATTTAACGTTACAGTATATTATTTATGTAATCACAGTCACAGGAAGTAAACATTGTATTTATTGAACAAAAAGAAAATCTTCAAATGTTGAATTTTTAGCATGATTTAACTGAGAATCATTCATTTCCTAACTACTCAATTTAGATTTTCATACTCAGAGCAATTTAGCATAGAAGAATAACCTGGATTTTTCATGAAAAAACACCTTTGATCAGTAAATGATGAAGTTAAGCCTGTAATTATTGGATGAAAATCATTATTGTAGTTGTTTACAGCATTGAGAAGACTATCTCTTTATGTTGATTTTTTATGGCTCCATTTATTTAATGAAACAGACCTTTTTTCTTACTCATTCCATATAAAGTACATGTAACACAAACCATTTTTATTCAGTTTTAGTTTTTGAATTGAATAAGTTTTAAAGAGGGTTTCAATAGAGCTTAATGCGACACAAGCTTGGCAATATATATTTAATAAGAACTTCAGGAATGCCATTATAAGATGCTGACCTGAAGAATAGTCAGAGATGATCTGTGATTTATACAAAACCACCCCTGGATTAAGACTGCAACTATGACCAGGTTACGAAATTTATCTTTGCCTCAGATTCTGGTAGTAGTACCCCATTAAAACCCTCATTTTAATAGAAAGATCTCATGTAATCTATACAAATCAAAACTTGTATGTGATATATAGATTTGTGATATTTTTATCAGTGTCCCCACTTTTCTACTTTCATTTTCAGAATAGCCCTTTATTTCCATATCTTAATGGGATATTCCTGCCATAAAATCAAATTTTGTCCAAGAACATTTTTTATGCCCATGGGACTAAAAGTCAGGGGCATATTGTTTAACCCTTGTCTGTCCATTCATCTGTCTGTCTGTACGAATAAAAAAAACAAATTTTGATGTTTTTTCAGAGACTTGGCATGCAAATTCCAACTACTTCAAAGGAATCTTACTAACAATGAGTAGATGCACACACACACATGGCTGCCACGGAAACTGAAAAAGGCGGAAACATTCAAAGTGTCTCAAATTGGATGAAACTTTACAGGAAGGTTGTCTAGCATCCATAGAAATGATTTTGGGTCTCAGAATTTTCAAAATGGCTGCCATTGCCATAGCAACTGGAAAAAGGGGGGAAATTTAAAGTGTCTCAAATTAGATGAAATCTTACAGGAAGATTTCTAGCATCCATAGAAATGATTTTGGGACTCAGAATTTTCAAAATTCTGCCATTGCCTTTGAAACTGGAAAAAGACAGGAAAATTCAAAGTGTCTCAAATTGGATGAAACTTTACAGGAAGGTTGCCTTGCACCCATAGAAATGATTTTGGTAATCAGAACTTTGAAAATGGCTGTTGTTGTTATGAAAACTGGAAAAAGCGAGCACCCAAAGAAATGATTTTAGGGCTCTGAACTTGTATATTTTGTGGAAAAAAAGGGGGAGCTATACCATTGGTCCATACTTGTACTATGTCAACACCTGTATTGTGTCCACACACACTTAAATTTGCACTTGCCATATTAATTCAGGGGTTAGTGAGCGGGGGTATTATTGGTTTTTATTCCACTACAGTCCTAGTTTCATGTTTATTTCATGTTTTAGGTATACATGTATCTAAGATATTTACAAATTTGCTCCTCTAGCATTTTTTTTTATAGATACTGTATTTAAATTTTCAATTGCTACAAAAGACCAAACTACATTTAAATTAATACTGCTTGTTACTTTTCACTTCAGATTAAATATTTGTAAACAAATTGATAAGAACTAAAAAAATTTTAAAAATGACTGAGCTACAATCAAAAGGATCTTATAGTATACTTATACGTCTCTCATTATTTTGAAACATTAACATTACTTCACTTGTTCACAAGCTGTGTCCGACTAGCACTGATCATCAATTCTGGGTAAAAAAATGTATTTTATGAGAGAGGAGGGATGATATTAAGCTATCACTGCCAATTTTGACCAGGTCTTCAAATCACTTACTGTAAGTTATACATTTCACAATGAAAACTGTTACACTATAACATAAATACAACAAATTAATTTAGATTTGCTTGGAGGGAACATCTTTGTTGTTATTTAGTCACCTTTGAATGTTACACTTATAATGTTAGGAAGCTGGTGTTGGGCTGCATATTATGTTTTTGTATTGTTAAGTCCCAAATAAACTTGATCAAATCAATTTCATTATCAAAACAAGTTATAGCAACTTTTAATTGAATAATTCCATTTTTGTCTCGCCCACGACGAAAGTCGCGAAAGCGAGACATAGCGATCAAAAATTCTGTCGTCGTGTTGGCGTCGGCGGCGTCGTCAACATTTATTTTAACCCTGTGGTTAAAGTTTTCTAAACATCAATATCTTCACCAAATCTTTATGGAATCATTTGAAATTTGGACAGAAGCAAGAATGGGGTCTGAAAATTACCAGTAGCTGAAAAATTTCAAAAACTTTTTTTTAGTTTTTCCGTATTTTTTCCTTATTTGGACTTAATTTTTTTGCGCAAGAAATTTATTTTAACCCTGTGGTTAAAGTTTTTTAGCAGTCAAATTAAGTTATTTTATCTTAGGGCTGTTTCAGAAAAAATTGACATGGGGGGTTTGAAGGCACTTTTTATTGACCCCCATCACCCATAGAATTCTTCCTCATATGTACAATACAAAAAGATGATGAAAACACAACCACCCACAGCAATTTATATAAAGTGCCTTCAAAGGGTCCCATACCATCTTTTCTGGAACAGCCCTTATTGGAATTTCACAAAAAGTGGTCAAAAGTTAGATGATGGTGAGAAAATTACCTCAAGCTGAAAAAATAGGAATTTTTTTATTCTAGTTTTTCTGTATTTTTTCAAAATTTGGACTTAGTTTTTTTTGGCTAAAAACTTTCAATGTTAGTTGTTAAGAAGTAGAATAGAGTCTTTAATTCTTAATAGAATTACATTAACATTGACATTTCTGCATAAAATGTGCAGATATGTAACAATCTGTTGGAATTTTGATACTGGTTCCAATTTTGGTAAATTTCCTGAAAATGTCAAAGACCAATAATTTTTGAAAATTTTGCATCCATTTGCAAATTTTAACAATTTTACTATCGAACATAATTTAAAATACTAAAGAATTAAATAACATGGTTCCAACTTTGGTAAATTTCCTGAAACTCTCCAAGACCAGCCATTTTTATAAATTTTAACAATTTTACTATCGAACATAATTTAAAACACTAAAGAATTAAATAACATGGTTCCAACTTTGGTACATTTCCTGAAACTCTCCAAGACCAGCCATTTTTATAAATTCTAAGCAACAATGCTTTTTTTAATAAATTAGAATCAGTCAAACATTTTTAATAATAAAATTTAAAAAAACTTTGATTCCAATTTCAGTTTACATTCCTGGAACTCTCAAAGACCTGTTATTTTTAGGAATTCTACCTAGCAACCATATCCTTTTCAATTCCTTACAGTTATAATGATCATTTGCAAAAGTCAAATTTCAAAAATCTTTGATTATAATTTTGGTAAATTTCCTGAAACTCTCTAAGACCTATTATTTTTGGGAATTCTACCTAGCAACCATATCCTTTTCTTACAGTTATAATGATCATTTTGAAAAGTCAATTGCAAAAATCTTTGATTCTTATTTGGTAAACTTCCTGAAACTCTCAAAGACCAGTTAATTTTTGGAATTCTGCCTAGCAACTGTATCTTTTTCAATTCCTTACAGTATGAATAATTATTTTCAATAGTGAAATTTCCAAATCCAGGATTGCAGTTTTGGTAAATTTCATGAAACTCTGAAAGACCAGTTATTTTTTGGAATTTTACTTAGCAACCATATTTTTTAAATACATTTCATTCATACCTGTTAACCCTCCCCCTTTAAGGGGGAGACTCCCTCTTAGAAGCCTAATCTCCCCCTTAGAATGGATCTCCCTCAAGGGAGATGAAAATCTCCCCCTTACTGCTTTTTGTCCCCCCAAACCTACCTCATACACAAAGTGAGGACATTTTTCAACAGTATTCCCAAATATCTTTTGATTTCTTGGCAAAATTGTGAAATATGATGCAGTATTTTAAAATCATGGAAGAATTTTGATTTTAGAAATTGATCTAACAGCTTATATAAATGATGTCTTCCATTCCATATTCTCTTTTCTTCATTAATAAATGCAATTTTGATGAAAAAAGGTCGTTACGTAAAATCTCCCCCTTAGATGGACTGGTATGAGGGAGATCTCCCTCATAGCAGCTACCAAAGGTTAACAAGTATGTTCATTGATAATAGTCATTGTACAAAAATATTTGATTCCAATTTTGGTATGAAAGTTTCAGAGACCAGTTATTTCTTGAAATTCTACCTGGCAACCACATCTAATTATAGGCTAAATTACGACAATGCACTGAGCAGGCGAGACATTAGGTTCCGTGGAACCTTTACGAATTTTTTATGTGATCACATATAAAATATGAGGTGATATAATGGTATGATACTGCTGTTGATGTTAGTTGTGTTAACAAACGCTTCATTTCCTTACTACAACTTAAGTTTAAGTCAACATATCTTATGAAATTTTACATATTGTTCCTTGGAAATACTTGTATTAGGGAGCTGAGATTTGTGCTTGGTATTACTCTATTTAATTGACCTGACTAGTCACAGGGCAGTGATATCGGGATTATTATACCCCCTGCAACCCCCTGCAAATAAAGTTTGGGGGGGTATATAGGAATCACCCTGTCTGTCTGTCTGTCTGTCTGTCCGTCTGTCTGTCTGTCTGTCCACACTTCTTATAAGCGCAACTCCTCTTAAACCACTTGAAGGATTTTGATGAAACTTTACACAAAGGAAGAACACTGTATGGAGATGTGCATGAAGGAATATAATTATTGTCCGAAACCAGGAAGGGGAGATAATTCGACTGACTTTTCGTTGATTCCCTATGTATGGGTTACCTCGTAAGCACAACTCCTCTTAAACCACTTGAAGGATTTTTATGAATTTTTACACAAAGGAAGGACACTGTATGTAGATGTGCATGAAGGAATACGATTATTGTTTGAAACCAGGAAGGGGAGATAATTCGACTGACTTTTCGTTGATTCCCTCTGTATGGGTTACCTCGTAAGCGCAACTCCTCTTAAACCACTTGAAGGATTTTGATGAAACTTTACACAAAGGAAGGATGTAGTTTTACTCTAACTGATTCAAAATCTGGAGTATGAAAAGATTTTATGTCGCAGGTATGGGCCCAAGAGGGAAATCTCAAGAAATTTTAATTTATTTTCATTCCTGTTTTTTTAAGGGGAAAATTTCAACAAACATATACTAAATTTACCCCTGTTCAATGTACTGTAATTGTATCATGCTGCTCTATGAATAATCCTGCATTAGATTTAATGTATTACTGTAGATCGTTGATTATGCAGTCTTATTTAAGGACTAATAAGATTTGTATAGAGTACAGGGCAAGGAGCAATATATATAAAAGTTCTCAAAATTTTCAAGTAATTCACATTGTTGTATAACAATGACAAAAATATTATAGGGTTATTGCATGAAAATTGAGGAATATTGTCCCGAGAAGAAATTTATATTGCATGAACTTGAGAATGCAATATATATTCTTCGAGGGATAATATTTCCAATTTTCATGCAATAACTCTTTAATATTGTATAGCAACGCTAAAATTTATGTTAATAAGGTGATGGTATCATGAAATTTAAGACATATTTGCACTAGTGCAATATGGAAATTTATTGCACGCTTACATAGGGAAATATTATGTTGCTATATAATTAATATCATTTATTGACAACAGAATAAAAGTGTGTATTCTACAGAGTTACCATGGAAATGTTGTAAGTTTGAGTAGTGCAATAATGGTGTTTTTATGAATAATTGTTATAATAAAGGTTTGATCACATAAATTTGGGTGAGAGTAACCTATATACAGGAATTGTTATACCTTGTTAGTGTAAGTAGGTGATGTGTGTATGTAGTTGTCAATGTTTTTTTCACCATATAGAAATCCATCTTGTATTTTCAAATCTCATGTGATAATAAATTTTAGCTACAAGGTCAATATTTTGTTCATTTACTAGTAAGTCTATAGTGCCCCAGCCCTTATCACACTCCAAAGTATTCAGTCTGTTTCCAAATTAATTCTTTACAAACAATAGACATGGAGCAAATGTTTATGCTGAAGCAACCCCCCCCCCCCNTAAATAAGAATAAAAATAAAGATCTTCAAAGAGTCATTGATTTCTTAGAGAGTATTTTCCTCTTTGATTAAAATATTTGTCCAAAAAGCAGTTCACTATCTGATCACACCACCATACAAACCACTGAAAAGTAATGGAAAGGTGACTATTGAAAATGAAGTGTACTTGATTTCCAGTGTGTGGAAATACCAGGCATATAAACAACTTTTTTGTATTTCTGCCTTGGTGTTTATTCCTTCACAGTCAGTACTCCATTGTGATTAGTCAGTTAGACGTTGACGATATGCTACCCTAGTGCATGATATCCAAAAGGAAGGAATACACTGCTGGAATAAATCCCCTGTTGCATAAGGACATGTGGATGGAAGAGGTTTGAGCATGTCCTATGAAAAAGGCTGTTTTGGGGAGCATGGTTTGTGAAAATTTCTCTTATAAGTAGGTGTGGTTCATGATTTCTGTGTGTAACAGCCAAGAACTACCTACGTGTGATATGTGATCTTATTAATTTCTATGTGTGGTTATGTGTAAAGGGAGCCCCTGTCCTCAACCTCAATATTGTGATGTTTAATTTACCTTAACTCCAAAGAAGAAGGGATACTGTTTTACTGTGTCCATCATTCCGTCAATCGTTTCATCACATTTTTTGTCAAGCTTTTCTCTGCAATGGCTAATGAAACTGTCAGAAGCTTTGTATGGTCATAAAATAATGTACAGTTTCACACCTATTGGGCTACTACATCCTGTTTACTGACTAAATTAGTCTTTTTTAACATTTTTAGTTTGCCTCAACGAAGTTGAGGGGGACTATTGGAGTACCCCCAGCATCCACAGTTAGGTATATATTTTTGTAACAATGAAAGGTAGGATCATCAAACTTTGCATACAGATGCATCTTGAGCTATCTCACAGCCTCCAAGAAAATTAGGTCACTTTGACCTATATTTCCCACTTGAATGACTTGCATTCAAGTTTATGTCTGAGTTCAGATCTCAGTCCCTATACATGGTAGGGTAATGTAACCTTGCATATGCATGCATCTCTGATGGTAGGTCAGCATCCAGGCAAAATTAGCTCTTTTTGACCTACATTTTCCACTTGATTTACATCCAAATTTTCTGAAGAGTTCAGATCTCGGGTCACTGTACATGGTAGGATAATGTCACCTTACATATGCATGCATCTCTGATGGTAGGTCAGCATCCAGGGAAAATTAGGTCATTTTGACCTACATTTTCAGCTTGAATGACTTACATCCAAATTTACTGAAGAGTTCAGATCTCAGTCACTGTACATGTTAGGATCATATAAACTTACATATGCATGCAGCTTTGATGGTAGGTCAGCATCCAGGCAAAATTAGGTCACTTTGACCTACATTTTCCGCTTGATTGACTTGCATCCAAATTTACTGAAAACTTCAGATCTCAGTCAATGTATATGTTAGAATCATGTAAAGTTTCATATGCATGCGGCTTTGATAGCATGTCAGCATCCAAGCAAAATTAGGCTACTCTGACAATGTGCCATAACAAGGCGAACTTTGTGATCGTTGATTACCTATGTTTAGAATAATGGAGGAATTTTTTTGTCAAAGTATTCTCAGCTACATATATGGTTAATGATTCAAATCTGAAATTTTGTCACAGGCTTTATGATGATGTATTGTTTAACTATACCCAAACTCCAAAGAAGAAGGGATAAACTGTTTTGCTGTGTCCATCATTCTGTCATTCGATCATTCAGTCAATCATTTCAACACATTTTTTGTCGAGCTTTTCTCTGCAATGGCTAATGAAACAAACTTGAAATTTTGTCAGAAGCTTTGTATGGTCATGAAATAATGTGGAATGCAGTTTCACACCTATTTTGCTACTACTTCCTGTTTACTGACTAAATTAGTCTTTTTTAACATTTTTAGAATAACGGAACAATTTTTGGTCAAAGTATTCTCAGCTACATGTATGGTTAATGATTCAAATCTGAAATTTTGTCACAGGCTTTATATTATGATGTATTGAGGGATATTACTTACTGCATACTGACTTTACAATTTAAGCTTTATTAATTTTGCATTAAACTGTTCTTTGCAGAGGTAAACAATACAAATCTAGAACTTTTGTGTCATAATCTTTGTATTTTAATACCATGCTTTGTCAAACAAGTCGAGGTAATCAGATGCTGAAAGTTGAAAGATGGGTTATTACACCGGTAAGCATTGGATCAAAGATGACTTGTTAAGGTCTTTCACCACATGTGAAATTGTTGTTCTTCAGATTATTATTTTTTTATATTAGTTATTGTCATATTTCGTTCATTAGTGAAATCAACATAGTACGCAAATAGTGAAACGTAAATACACATAAAGTACCTCCATGATGCTGAAATGAAAACATCGTTTAGTAAGAAAACAACTTCTTTTATTATAGTCGATGTATCATGACCTTGGTTATATTTCAATTCCTATTCCTTAATCAATTTTAAAAATTGCTACCATCTGTTTCTGAAACAGATGAAGGCAATTTTCCAAATTGGTTACACAATTGCTGAACCAATCTTAAAGTTTTACAATTCAAGTAATGTAATCAAACTATTAAATTGGTTTAACAATATGAATAGATGATTCTTACCACAGGATATCTTCTGTCTTTATGCTTAGTGTGTGAATACAGCTTGAGTTATTTGAAGTTTTATAAATTATTTATTACATTGGGCAATTTATTTTTCAAGAACTGTAAACAAAAGGTTGAAAATGCTAAATTGTTTGTTTTAAAGTTTAATTTATAATAATTTTTTTTATCTTTGGTATATTTTAAACAAGAATATGTGTCTAACGGACACAATGCCCCACCTCACAACTCTTTTGAAGAATGGTATATTTCATGACCTGAGTTAGGCATGAAGTTGCTTGCATGGAAATATTCTTATTATGATTTAAGTTTGATTATACCCTAATAGGTATTTAATAAAATTCAATGATAATAGCATACATCCTTCACAGAAAAGAACCCTATGGATAACCCTTAAACTATCCCCCTTTTTCCATGACCAGTGAAGCATGAAGTTAGTTACATTGGTAAATATTTATAATAGTTTTTATTTATTTATATCCTAATGAGTATTTATATAAAGTGTAATGATAATAGCATACATCCTTCACAGAGAAAAAACTTCAAAACTGAGGTTAAACCTCATACTACACCCCTTTTTACCATGATCACTGAAGAATGAAGTTGGTAGCATTGATAAATTTTTATTATGATTTGTGTTTAATTAGATGCTAATGTGTATTTATGTAAAGTTAAATGATAAAAGCATACATCCTTCACAGAAAAAAAACTTCAACCTGTGGGTAAACCTCAAAATATCACGCTTTTTCTCATGATCAGTGAAGCATTAAGTTGATTGCATGGGTAAAATTTTATTATGATTTTTGTTTAATTAGATGCTTATGTGTAGTTATGTAAAGTTTAATGATAATAGCATACATCCTTCACAGAAAAAAAACTTCAACCTGAGGGTAAACCTCATACTATCACACTTTTTTTCCCGTGATCAGTGAAGCATGAAGTTGGTTGCATGGGTAAAATTTTAAAATGATTTTTATTTAATTAGACACTAATGTGTATTTTTATAAAGTTTCATGATAATAGCATACATCCTTCCCACAAAAAAACTTAAAACCTGTAGGTAAACCTAGCTTGGGATGGACAGACGGACAACCCGAACACTATATGCCCCCCTACTGTCGTAGGCGGGGCATAAATATAATGGTAATTCATTTTCATTATTTTTCTGTAAAATGAAAAAATGAAAAAAATAACAAGGGAGATCATAAATGTGATATAATTTTTCCCCTAAATAAATTAGTACTTCACCTTTTGCAATTGTTGAACCAATTTTACAGCTTGATAGCAACAACTGAGTTGTAAAACAGTAAGATTGGTTCAACAATCCTCAACCTAAATTCTGCTGATGGTCAAGCGAAAAGAAGATTTGACTTCAGCAGTTTTTCACTTAGGAAAAGGGAATGAGGAATTGGTGTTGAAGTATGACCACGGTCAAAGTGTATCGACCGTAAAAGTAATAAATAATGTCTCAATATACCAAGACCATTGTTGAATACAGACAAACTGTACTTGGTCATCATTGTATGTGTCTTGTGGACATTTTACGTTCTCGACTTTCCTCCTTGGTTATTGTTTACTCTTATAAGTCGGATCCCTTCTCTGGAAATGAATTTGAGCTCCCAAATTTCTGACTTATAATTGAGTATATACAACTATAGTCAAGTTACCTACCAAATTGATCAGTAAGAAAAGACATTCAATTTGAGTCCGAGGTCAAAGGTCATTAAGATCAAAGGTTTAAGTCATCGCCAAATTTTGGTCTTTTTGAAGTAAAATCTCCAAAATGATAAGAAATAGATGATTAAATGCAGTGGAGAAAATGTTAATACTGTTGAGATCTTCATTTGTTTCATTATACCCCACTCGTGAGTGGGTGGTATATTGGAGTACCCTTTTCTGTCTGTCCGTCCTTTCGTTCGTCTATTCTTCCGTCCGTCCGAGGTTTGTTGCTCTTTTCTCAGCTACTGCAGGGCTGATTGATGTCATATTTGGTATTTGACTTTATATATGGGGGGAATGTGTCATATGCGATTTTGGTCACCCTATGATATCAACTTCCTGTTTGGCGGGACTGAGCCATTTTTCCCTTTTTAATGTGTAAAATAATACAAATGAGGGTATACTTAGCACTACCACGCATGCAACCTCATGTTGGGTCCAACACTTTTGGACCAATAGTTTGGACCTATGTCCCAATAACCATTTCTTGCAGTCCGATTTTAGGGTTCTTTGCTTTTATCTCAAAAACCATCTACGATACAAAGAAACTATATTTAGAAAAGATTTTCAATACAATATGGCCAACAAAATGGGGTCAAGGTCAAAGGTTAAAGGTCCCTAGTAACAAAGTTATTTGTTATGAAAGTCCCTAGCAATCGTATTCATTAATTATCATGATCCTGTAACGAGGAAATAAATGACATTGCCAACCAGAAGTGACTTTTCTTTCCTGAGCAACAAGCTTTTTTTTCGAAAAAGTCCTTAGCAACCATTAAGCAAAAGCCTAAAAAGTTCATAACTTTTGTTTTCATCACATTTTTGACTGAAATAGAGAAAAAAATCAATTTCTAACATGTAATCATGGTGAAAACTGGTGAAAGACCTTGCAAATTGTTCTCTGAACAATTGACCTTTTAATTATATCTAATGATTCTAGTCAGAGAGACAAAAATGTGGCGAGTTCTCAAACCATTCACACAACAGGCACACATACTTATGATGAGAGCTTATGACAGGGATATAAAATAGTAACCATCGACATGAATGAGTGGGTCCACAAAGTTATAATGAAATCTTAAATCAGGACAGGCTTACATAACTGTTACAAGATATCAAGCCATCCACTTCACTGGGCGTATAATGGTATCTTAAATCCTCCCCATAACTTGTAGCAGGCACGCAAAATTATATTGTTGAGATCTCAAACTTCCCCATCACTTGCCACAAACTCATGAAATTGTGGGATGTCTAAACCTCCCTATGATATGCAATTGTGATGAGATCTGAGACCCTTCCCGATGACAAAACTAAAACACTAATATGCATTTGTTGCAGGATCTGAAACCCTTCCCATGATTTGGGTCAGCCACAAAAAATGTGTTTCATCCCAACCTCCCATATGACATTCACTCAAAAGAATTGCAAGATCATAACTCTTCCCCTTGACTTATTTCACTGTAGTAAATCTTGAACGTTTCTCTGTGGCTTGATTCAGGTGATATCTCAACTTCAGATAACGGCACACAAGTTTGTGTTTGATTGGTTCTTCTTCTTCAGACAAATGACAAACAAAATGTTTACCAGTTCATAGACATTTTTATCAACTAGAGACAGGCAGTGGAAACTGAAATCAGAAATTAGGCCTTAAGCAATGACTCATGAGCTCCTTTCATATTATCACTGTAAGAGCAACACTGAAAGGGTACCATCAATTAAAAAGTATACACATGTATACTTTGTAATTATAATTTTCCGCCATTGTAGGTGTTTTTTACATTCATTTTTTACATGTAGCTGTTCACTTTGTACAAGTTAGTATCAAAGTTTATGTATGCATGATCAAATTTAGTATCATATTATTTACTGAATAGTAACAGTTCAATGCTTTTCTTTATTAATAGAATCAGTCTGAATGCCAATTAAGAAGGTGACAACAAGAATTTAGATATGTTGTAGAAAAAATCAGTGAAATTAAAATCGGATAAGAATGGACTTCACAATAATTTTTGGAAAAATGTGGTTTTACATGAAATATATATCCTCGTTTAACCAGTTTTCGACGATCCCGTTAAATTGCATTTACACTGTACGAGATTTAAAATATTTTGACATGATTTCATAAGTTGGTTGGATTTGGAATTCATTAGAAAAAATTGAGGAAATAACTATCTGCATGCTGCAAATGAAATCATCAAACGATAGTAAATAAAATTTATGCACCAACACTTTTGACCACTGACTGTATGTTTAGGGGAACGGTCTTTAATTATCAGCTGGGGGCTGGAAAATTTTAGGGGGTAAAATTTTGAAAGTGGTTTCATTTGGGGGGGTGTTTAAAAATTCAGAGCGGTACTCTTTAGGGGGTTGAATTTTTTAGATTAGTTTTTAGCATCATTGGTGCAGTAAAAAGTCTCATTGACTAAGGAGCGAGATTGTTTTTCACCCGCCTTTGGCGGGCCAATACCTTAACTTTAATATTTTATCTTTTGACAGCTCTGAAAAACTTTCCCACAAATTAAGATTATATCTTGAATAATTAAAGCTTGTTTCCTTAAATTCACTATGAGGACAAATAATTCTAGAATAAGGAAATACAGTGAAACCTGTCTAAACCGAACCCCTTTGGGACTAAATAATTTGTTCGGTTTAGACAGGTGTTTGGTTTATACAGGTCCAAAATATATAGAAATTGACAGGAAGGTTATTTACATCTTGTTTGGTTTAGACGGGGTTTCAGTTTAGTCAGGGTTCAGTTTAGACAGGTTTCACTGTACTAATTTTCTGTCAGAAAAAGTTGCACAAACAACAAGAACTAAATAATATACACATCCGTGGGGAAATTGGACAACACGACCCCTGACTTGTGAGAGCCGGGAAGGGGTTCCATATATTTAACAAAATTTTCTTTGTTTTTCTTTTTGAACATGTTCAATCAAAACTAGCTGCGGAACCGTAGCTCTATAGGTCCTTTTATTTTTTTCTGATTTGGCGGACCACAACTATCAGAAAATTAGCACAAGGACCATAAGAGCTACGGTTCCACAGCTAAATCAAAACGCAATTAGTATTAAGAAGTTTTTTTAGATTGACTTTCTGTTACCAAAAAAAATTAATTGTCTAAGAGAACCAGACTGCAAGTAATTGAAAACTGAAAGGGGGTCAAAATTATTTATCAACCATTTGTTGGGGTCAAAGTTTTTAGTTCGCCTCAACGAAGTTGAGGGGGACTATTGGAGTACCCCTGGCGTCCTCATCCGCGTCTACGTCTACGCCCGCATTTAAGTATATATCTTGGTAACTATGAAGGGTAGGATCATCAAACTTTGTATACAGATGCATCTTGGGCTATCTCACAGCCTCCAAGAAAATTAGGTCTCTTTGACCTATATTTTCCGCTTGAATGACTCACATTCAAGTTTACGTCCAAGTTCAGATCTCAGTCACTATACATACTAGGATCGTGTAACGTTGCATATGCATGCATCTCTGATGGTAGGTCGAATCCAGGCAAAATAAGGTCACTTTGACCTATATTTTCCGCTTGAACGACTTACCGGTACATTCAAGTTTACGTCCGAGTTCAGATCTCAGTCACTATACATGATAGGTTCCTGTAACCTTGCATATGCATGCATCTCTGATGGTAGTTCAGCATCCAGACAAAATTAGGTCACTTTGACCTATATTTTCTGCTTGAACAACTTACATTCAATGTTTACGTCCCAGTTCAGATCTCAGTCACTTATAATACATGGTAGGATCATATAACCTTGCATATGCATGCTTCTCCGATGGTAGGTCAGCATCCAGTCAAAATTAGGTC
>MJUU01074468.1:116802-159493 GCA_002080025.1 Modiolus philippinarum
TATAGATTACACCACAAGATCCCGTTCATTACCATATTTTATCCACTAGAGATAGTTAAATTTTAAAATTTTAATTGCGAGGCTTGCCGAGCATTTAAAAATTTTTAGATTTAACTATCGAGAGTGGATAAAATATGGTAATAATCGGGATAAAGTGGTGTAATCTTTTTCTCTAATGATCAATGATAAACACGGAGAATTGTATTCCGAAAAGATTTGGCGGAAATAGCACGGGGCTTTATTCAACATACGTTGAATAAAGGAAATTTATCTAATGGTTCAAAACCGGTTTAAACTTGACATATCATTAGAGAATAAAGATTTTCACAAATTATGTCTAAAACAAGAATGAAGGAACTAGAGACATCCTCTTTTTACCACAATTTGATAAACCTACACCTAGTTGTCAGTTTGATTCAAAACTGCATGATACAGACTAAAACAGTTACACCAAGTTTCAAATTAAATGGTGACATAATATGATGTTGAAATTCACTGCAGAGATGAAAATAAAATTTTTTGTTCTTGTATAACATTACATTTTTTTGCTGATATATGGTATTGTAAAGTGCCGAAATTCTAAGAAAGAAAAAAATAATTGTCCTAAAGCGGCACATTTCTATAAAAATTATTGCATGTCTTTAACATTTCATGTCAACTTCAATCATTTTTCGATAAAAAGATTTTTCACAATTGATTTTTAAACGCCCATCTAATAAGGGACATATTATGGTATACCAATGTCCGATTGTCCGTCCGTCCTTCCGTCTGTCCGTCTGTCTGTCTGTCTGTCCGTCCGTTTCATATGTCACGCTCTAACTTGATAACCATTTAGCCAATTCACTTCAAACTTTGCAGAGGTATTGGATATGATTGCCTCACGATCTTTTTCGGGAAAATTCAATTTTTCTTGTAGGAGTTACAATTTTAAGGCAATTTTTTACATGTTGCACTCTAACTCCACAACCCTTTGGTCGATTCACTTCAAACTTTATAGAGGTATTGGGTATGATGGACTCACGATCTGTATACTTTTTTGGGGAAAATTCGATTTTTTTTGTAGGAGTTATGGGACTTTAATCAGCAATTTTAAGGCATTTTTTTTTTACATGTCACACTCTAACTTGACAACTCTTTTACCAATTCACTTCAAACTTTGTAAAGATATTGGGTATGATGGCCTTATGGTCTGTATACTTTTTCGTGAAATTTTAATTTTTCTTGCAAGAGTTATGGAACTTTATTCCTGAATTCTAAGGCAATTTTTCACATGTCGTGTTCTAACTTGACAACCCTATGGCTAGTTCACTTCAAACTTTGTACAGNTATTGGATATGATGGTTTCATGGTCTGTATACTTTTTCGTGAAATTTTGATTTTTTTTTGTAAGAGTTATGGGACTTTATTTTTCAAATTTAAGGCAATTTTATACATAACGCACTCTAACTGGTTAATAGTTTGATCGGCTCACTTCAAACTTTGCAGATTGATTTATTAAAGAGATATCATGCTTAATTGGGCAGTTATAGGTGCATTCTAAATTGAGAATCACACTCTTTAATCACTTAAAGTTTTGAAGGGGTTACGACGGGGGTATCATGCAACTTGGCGCAGCTGTTTATTAAACCTATTCGCGAGGTTTTATTTTCGCAATTTATTCTAACTTTTGTTTCTTTATTTTTGTAATACAAACAGATTAATGCAAGGGGAAATTTTCATGAATATGTTTAAATAGGAATATTAGCGAAAATAAACTCTTCATGAAAACACAGTATTATTACTAGAAACTATATCACAGTTATGAATCTTAACGTACATGTACATGCAAGCTGCCAGTTTTGTAGGCAATTTTGTTATTGATATACAACCCTGTTTTCATTCTGATACTAAACTTACAGTATTATTAATACTAATATTATTATTATGTAGTATTTAGGATGTATGGAAGTGTATGAGTCTCGAGGCATGCAGGTTTGTGAAGAAGCTGTGAAAACACTGAAGGGTGTAAGTATTTATCACTAGTCATTGAATGTATTCATCATGTTCATCATATAATTAATTGATAGAGGAACATAATTGTAACACAAGTCCATTCAGTAGTTTACTTTGTCTGTATTTAGGTATAAATCAGGAAATTCAAAAATGTCACTTTTTGGTCGTTTATAGCCAAAATGTTGATTTTTTTACTGAACTGAATTTCAGCTTTTCTGACATTTCAAAACATTGTTTGTTAAAAATTCAGACACTGGAGTGACATGTCAAAAGGTGATTGTAACAACTTTGTTAGTGCTGATCACGGAGAAATTATCCTTTTTATGTTTAAAAAAAGAGATTGTAAATAAAATATATACAAAAGAAGAGATTGAGATGTTTATGTGAAGAATTCGATTTTATTCTATTTCTACTTTCTATTCTTGTTTTTATATCGCCTGATCTTGGTCATCTGGTCTAGTTGTGCATCTGATACATCAATTTTTGTTTCTTACAGATTTGAGAGGTTCACTGAGCCAAAATAGCTCATTCGTAAATTCCCTTTGCTAATCTGCAATGCCCAGATTTTTCTCCTGATACTTAGGATTTTGATTTTACAGATATTAGAGCTTCGCAGAGCCAAAATAGCTCATTTTGTGTGGAAAATGCATATAGTGGATTCTGATTTGGGAAAAATTAAAACTTATGTTAACATTTCTTGTTACCCTGCATTGTTTTTTGTTGAAGGGAATATCAAGTTAAGTTTAACATCTGACATCACATCTGATAATAAACATGAATTCTTAACCTATAGAAGACCCTTCACAACCTTTGCCATCAAAATATGAGACTGAAATCAAACTATGATTTGAATACCTTACACAAAAGAGGGGAGTTTGTGGGATAAGACATCATAATTTATCTTGATGTTATGTAGAAACTTCGGCTTTATATGTAGAATAATGACATGAGATACTGTAAATATCACAATTTTACTTAACTAAAACATTGAAATTAATTGATGGTATTGAATTTAATGTCAGCCGTTGAAACCCTTGTGACCTTAATACTGCAGCTGTAATATGGTGATCAGGTTAAGAAGCTTAGGTAACTGTTGTAGTCTAAAGAACTCATAACTGATTGATAGTATTGAACTTACCATTTTGAACATTTGAATTATGGTGATCAGTTAAAGGTGCTTTAGAGAACTGCCCTTTGAAGGGGAGGTCATTGTTCTAGTTATAAGTAGTGATTGGATTAAGATTAGAAGATAAACTAACCAGTGTTATTATTCTTGGTATTTGATCTTTTTAAAGCTAATTATATACAGGATGGACTCTAAAAGGTATAATGAAACAGTTTGATTACCCCCTGGTCCAACAGGTTTGGGGAGGGGATAAAGCATCCCCCAAGTAAACTGAATGTCCGTCCATTCATCCCGTCAGGTTTTAAGTTTATGTTAAGGTTCATATCTGAGAATCTACATGTGGCACATCAATCATCTTTGTTCAGTAGATGCATTTTGGAGTTATGCTCCTTCAGAGGATAATTGGGTCACTCTTACCTACATTTTACACTGGTTAAAATTTGCACTAAGGTTTATATTTGAGATACTATATGGGGTACATCAGTCATCTTTGGTCAGTGGGTATATCTTGAAGAGTAATGCATTTGTAGCTCCAGGGGATAATTTAGTTACTCTGACATCATTACATTGTAATAAATAAATATTTTGAAATTTAAACTGAATTTAGAAATTTATTTGCTACAGACAAGGGGATTATCTGTCATTTCTGATTGCTCCCATCTTCTTTATCTGGAGATACTTTATTTACAGCAATGTATTTATTTACTTTATTTACAGCAATGTATTTATTTACTTTATTTACAGCAATGTATTTATTTACTTTATTTACAGCAATGTATTTATTCAGAGATAATTTATATTCCAGCAATGTAAAGGGAAGTACCAGAGAGCTATACTGTATGTATCAGGTGATGCATTACGTGTTGTTGATGAAATTAGCAAGGTATGGTTAAATGTAAACGCCTAATAATAGATAAAAACAATGCCCTAAAAGTTACATGAAACAATTGATTTTAGCTGCCAGTGAACATGATTCAGCAACAGTATATAAGGAGTTGCAGCAGCAAATTGCAGCATTTTCCTCTGATGAAGGTCCTTATTTGGTCAGAGTATGGGTTGACATCTATATAGAAGCTGAAGCTCTTACTCGGAGTGCCAGTCTTCATGGTTTTGAAAGCTATACCTATAAATAAATACAACTTTACTTAGTACAAATCCAAATACTCAGCATCAAGCAACATAGAATAAAAAGATAACATGAAACGCCTACAATGCCCGAAAAACATACTCACATGCCACAATGTACTAAGGAACTGCACTAGTAAAAAACACAATAAAACAAACAAAAGAAAAAACGTAAACAATGATAGGAACTCAGGACAGCCGGACTTGGTCAGAATATCAAAATAACATGAGTGGTATTCAGTCAAAGATTCTAAGAGTATGTACAATCAGAAACAACCACAGCCATTAACAGCAAAATTATCCCGCAGAACAAGACTTAACCCATTGTAGAAGCAGTGTTTTATGTCAGACAGCTTTTCCAATATTTTATGAAAGGATATGGAGTAAATGCACTTGGTTTACTAGTGATAAGTTATTAACAGTGTGTACAATTAATAGGTAATGTGGATCACTGTCAACAAAATCTAATGATAAACCAACGGAATCTGAAAAAAGTGACAGGATTGACCAATAAAAACCTATGTATTCAGAATAGATATGTTGGATATTTTGTACATGTCAGAGTATGATTGTCGAGAAGATCATAGATAAAGTCTCCTGTGTTCCAGATTGTATGAAGAATGATAATATATGTATTATGTTGTTTATTTAAGGGTATGATAATAGACCAGACCATAGAGAAAGTTTCCTTCTGTGCTTCAGAACATATGAAGAATGATAATATTATGTTGTTTATTACAGAGTATGATCGTAGACCAAACCATAGAGAAAGTTTCTTTTTGTGCCCCAGATCGTAACCATGAGAAAGGATTTGCCTATATATGTCGTGATGGTACAACAAGACGCTGGATGTGTCATGGCTTCTTGGCTGTCAAGGAGTCAGTAAGTGTCAGTAGTATTTTCATTTCAAATTTTTGCTTGTGTCTAGCACAGAGCATTCTTCAAAGGACTGAATTTAAATTACTTACAAGGAAAGGCATGTATTCAAAATATTGATCAAATTTTTAATTGTTTTTTGAAAATTTAGAATTAACGTGAGTCACTCAAAATTTAAGGTGTTCATTCTTTTTGCTTATGTAAGGGTAGATAATTTTGAGTTTATTCAGTTTCTAGTTGTATTTTTGTGTCAAAATCTGCCTTAATTGTTCTTGTCTATTGAAGTACTTTTATTCGTGGACATCAATTTTCGTTTTTTTCATAAATATCACTATTTCGTTCTTAAATTTGTTGATTAAAATTCTCTACATTGAAACTCTAGGGGGAAATTGGGAACTTAATTTCAGACTTTAGCTTTTTATGATGTTTTCAAAATTTCAATGAGTCTGTTTTTCCTATAAATGATATCTTGACAATTGAATTGGCATATAGCTGTTTAAAATCAAAGTTAAGAATAAATATGTATGCTGAAAATATAACAATGCATTCTTAATGAAATTGATGTTGTTCAAATAGAAACTTTGAAGTATGCTGACCTTTGACCTTTCACATTAGCAGTGTGGCATGATAAATGTGATCATTATTTGTAGAGTATAACTATTTACTATGTTGCTCCAGCACACACAGTCTCATTATAAACAAGTTGAATGTACAGTATCTTTCTTTGCAGTAAGAACTTAAAACCAAATACAATTTTGTCTGTATCACCAAATTTATCATGTTTCTTGAAATATTTCTCAGAAAAATCATTTATTTAAATTATCAGTTATGTTCATGGGTTGGACATGCTGTAATGATATTGTGTATCAGAGATTTTTCTTTCAAATACACAATATGCTTCCTCAGCTACTAAAACATTGTTATCTTGATGAAGCATTGAAATAATCAAATTATTCAACAAAACACAATGTACTATACCCAGCTCTGAAAGTTCATATGCTTTACCTTTGTTCGTCAGTCTGTCAACCCATCTATGGAAAGGATTTTCAGGCCTTGAGATACTACTTCTTGTTTACAAAATTAAGATCAGCTTTTGACACTTGGATAATTAATTTCCTTTTAGCCATGGTATAAATGATACAAATCAGAAATTTTGTAACAAGATGATTTAGAATCATGCAATATTTTCAAGGCCATATTTTGTGAGCGTTGAGAGTGGGGGTTTTACTTGGAGCATTTGCTTACCAGTTTGGTTTTAGTCTATGTTAGGTAAGTTGTGTACAACTAATGAATTATGTGAATGCTTATAAAAATGAATGTTAATATTGCATATGATGCGTGTTGTATTTAACTTATAACACATGTTATTTGTTTACAATGATTGCATTTTATCGTTTACTTGATTTGAATGTAATTAAATTGCATCTGCTACTGACACTTAAAATGCACTTTAGTAATGGTTACTGCATAATAAATCATTGATTATGACAATAAATACAAGGGTTTCGACCTGAAAGCCAAGTCTCTGATATATATATAAGTACAGTAGGTATCTTATGTTTATTTTTCTCAAGTTATTCAGGGGCAGACACAAAAATAGACGTTCAGTAAGTAATAATGAGTTTACGCATGCCTATTGCTAGTAACAAACGCATGTAAATTACTAACAGGATATAATCAGATTTCATATGCTCTTAGGTGTCATTCTACCAGTCACCATAGTAACTAATGTCTGACATTATTTTCGGGATTTTACAGCAGATTTCTTACATCTTTAAAGAACTTAAATTGCAAGGAATAAGAAGAAACAAGATATTATCAGTTAAACATAAGGCCACATCAAATTAATTAATAGATTATCATCCCCACCTGCCCCATTTTTAGCTCACCTGGCCTAAAAGGCCATGTGAGCTTTTCTCATCACTTTGCGTCCGTCGTCTGTCGTCTGTCCGTCGTCCGTCCACAATTACAAAAAAATCTTCTCCTCTGAAACCACTCAGCCAATTTTGATGAAACTTTGGTGGAATGTTCCTTTGATGGTCCTCTTCCAAAATTGTGTCCAATGACCCCGCCCTCAAACCGGTTTTTTTTGCCAAAAAAAGGCGGGAAAATTCAACATTGTCCGATTTCAATGAAATTTGGTTTCCAAATAGATATTGATGTTTCGACTTCAAAACCGGTGTTGAAAATTGTTTGTTGACTGCCATTTTCAAAATGGCCCCCAAAAAAGGCGGGAAAATTCAACATTGTCCGATTTCAATGCCATTTGGTTTCCAAATCGGTCTTGATGTCATAACTTCAAAACTGATGTTAGAAATTGTTCGTTGACCGCCATTTTTAAAATGGCCGCCAAAAAAAGGCGGGAAAATTCTACATTGTCCGATTTCAATGAAATTTGATTTCCAAGTAGATATTGATGTTGCGACTTCAAAACTGGTGTTGAAAATTGTTCGTTGACTGCCATTTTCAAAATTGCTGCCAAAAAAGGCGGGAAAATTCAACATTGTCTGATTTCAATGACATATGGTTTCCAAATCGGTTTTGATGTCATAATTTCAAAACTGATGTTAAAATTGTTCATTGACCGCCATTTTTAAAATGGACGCCAAAAAAGGCTGGAAAATTCTACATTGTCCGATTTAAATAAAAATTTGATTTCCAAGTAGATATAGATGTTGCGACTTCAAAACCGATGTTGAAAAATGTTTGTTGACTGCCAATAACAAAATGACATCTCAACTTCAAAACTGGTGTCGAAAGTGGTCCTTAGCAAGAAATTTTTTGTCAAAAAAGCCCAATAAAGAAATATAGTAAAACATGATCAGACTTAAAAAAACAGTTAAAGATATAGGAGGTGTTTGAGCTACGAAAGTTTGAGAAACTGAAGATCAACTGTATAACTTACAATGTTACCTTGATTGTGGCAACTGAAACCCAGGTGAGCGATACAGGCTTCTGGGAGCCTCTGGTTTCTAAGCTCAATTTTTTTTTATTTTCAATTATTCAGAAATTTTCTTTAAATTCATATCAATTTTAGTGAAAATCAGCATGAAATATAAAATATAAAACCCTCCCACCCGTCCAAGATTTTTTGTTTCAGGTGGATGAGAATCTACAAATTAACTTGATAGGGCCTAACTGTACTAGTTTGGATATACCATGTCACATTGTGCAGTAGAGAGTTTAATGCATTTCCTCCATAAAATGCCTTTTTTAAATCATTTATGTCACCATACCAAAATGTGTATATATAGGTTCTAGAATGTGGGTAGAGGCTTAATATTTCACAGACTGGTATTGTAACAGAATTGAGTGTTCGACGTTTTAAAGAGGTTAAAAAGGAAGATAAGACCTAGCCACTTAGAGTAGATAGACGCTGTTGCAATGTGCATTATAATTGTGCGTTTGAAAAATACAGAGTCAAATACGGGTTTAGTTTGATTTCTTGGCCAGAACAGTCATTTGACAGGTTTTCCTTTGTGACATTATAATTGATCCATTTATATGAAATGTCATATTTAGTCAACTTTGCCGCAAATTAACTCTTTTTTCCCGTAAATAAATGTTAAGTACGGAAACTTTGTAAAATATCTCCATTAAAAGCATGATGACATATCCATTTTTTCATTGTAACCAATAGATCACATCATAAAATATCTATTTACAAAAATGTATAAAAATTCTCATGGATAAAAGGTTGAATTAAATTAAGCTGAAAATTGCTTTTCCATATTTTTCCCGTACATTCTATGTAAATTTAGATGAAAAATTGCTAAAAATGAGAAAACTTTGACCTCAGTTCTAGAAAAATCAAGCTTGGTGACCCATACTTTTTATTACAGATTTCTGGTTGGTAGGATTGGTTGTTCAATTGTGCCAACTTACTGCAAAATCTCATGGATATGAACATCAGTGTCTATCTACCTTAACTCACATCATTACAAAAGATAATCATCAATATAACGTTCAATATTGTTCTCTTTTTAAAGCTATACATACTTTTGATATTGGCATAAACACTAAGTCAATTGGTAAGACAGTTGATTTAAAATCCTTTGTTGCAACATAAATTTTTTGGACAAATCATTTATGCTTCCAGTACAAATGAATGTATGATACATGTATTTCCTTTACCAGTTGCATTTAATGTTCATTGTAAGATAAAAGAATATCTGCCGTATATATTTCACATGTCAGTCAAAATGTTTATACAATGTTAAGTGTTCTCTTTACAGATATGTAAGTCCATTAAATTGGTGTGAGATTGCAAGCTTTATCACATCATTCGCTTCCAAGATTGTACATCAGGCTGGGTTTGGGGTGGGGATGTCTTTTACAATGCTGGCTGAGTAGAAGCAAAAATGAAATATATGGAAAATGACTTTAAAGTAATTCATTTTTCATATAGATTTTGTAACTTTCATACAAAGCTATCTTTTAATGACATCTATCTGTATATTGTTTATTGAGAAATGAAATCAAAATTATGAGAGTTATGTAGATAATTGTTCTACCTTAAATGACATTGGTATATCATGTATATTGTTCATTGAGAAATGAAATCAATATCTAAATGTAGTAATTTTTCTGCTGCCCTGTGAGAAGTAATTTTTCTGCTCCCCTGTGAGAAGATCAAACAGTTTCCTCAGGTATTACATCTGTTCGAGTCTGCCAAAACATTTTTATACCCCTGCAAACAAAGTTTGGGGGTATAGAGGAATCATCCTGTCCGTCCATGTACCTTGTCAGCACATGTTCTCCTAAACGGCTCCTTTGATTTTGATGAAATGTTACACAGTTGTAGTACACCATCTGAAAATGTGCATGAGGTAATATGATTGCTGCCCAAAATTTGGAAGGGGAGATAATTTGTCTTTCTTGAATATTTTCTGAAAAAAAGGAGGTGACAAACATTGTCAGCTTATGTCCTTTTAAACGGGTGCTTGGATTTAAATGAAATGTTACACAGTTGTAATATACCATTTGGAGATGTGCATGAAGTAATATGATTGCTGTCCAAAATTTTGCAGGGGAAATATTTTGTCTCTGAATATTTACCGGAAAAAAGGTGGAGGTATATCACTGTGTCCATAAATGTATTATGTCCACACACAATTAAATTTGCACATGCCGTATTGATTCAGGGTTCAATGAGCGGGGTATAACTGACTGCCAATCAGCCACAGCTCTAGTTATATACATTTATTACTTACTACACATTTTGTTATAAATTTTCACAAAAATTACTAACATTTTTTCCAAAATTGATCTTTTACATTATATGGCATACATGTATTATCAAAATAAAGTTGGTCATAGCATAAGGTGCTTCAAGACATTTACTCAATACTGTATAGAATGAAAATATGGATCAATTTATACTTTGATAAATTCATAATATAGGCTTCTCAGACCTCAAAATGTCAGATGAGAAACATTGATCAGTTATCTCCCTGTCTTAAGTTAGTTATATTGGTTAAAGTGCAGATAATTTTAATGAGCATATCAATAAGTGGAGATAATTTTGATTAGCATATCAGTAGCTTCTATTGATATTGAAATTAGAAATATCTCCACTTTGACCATATACAACTAACTTGGTACAGGAAGATAACACACAACATTTTCTCATAATTCCTGTAAACCCATATGTATGACAACAAATAAGTATCTTAGTTATATGAAGTTTGGATATTTATGATAATTGTAGCACCATTTTACCACTACAAGTCATTGTCAGCAAGATTTCAACACTACTGTTATGACAGCAGTAACAATAACATATTTAAAATATATACTTTATAAAATATATATCATATTGAGGGGCAGTCTGGGTGTCTCACGAGGCAGTAGCTACATATAATATACAGTTCCTAAAACATTCCATATATATATAGCTGTATATACTTGTACGCTTTCCATTACATCTTCAAAAGCTGGGCAAAGTATGACCAGTTTTATATAATCCTCTGTAGCATATGAGCACAAGCTGGGCAAAGTGTGACCAGTTTTATATAATCCTCTGTAGCATATGAGCACAAGCTGGGCAAAGTGTGACCAGTTTTATATAATCCTTTGTAGCATATGAGCACAAGCTGGGCAAAGTGTGGCCATTTTTATATAATCATCCTTTTTTGCAAAGTATATGTACAATCTGGGCAAAGTGTGGCCAGTCATACATTATTCTCCTCTATATCAATGTACAAAATATAAATGTTAAGTTTTTTAGTATTGTATAATTTGAAATTAAATTAATAATTAAATAGAATAATGAAAATTATGTAGAATTACAAACATTTTTTTTACTATATATTGTACATGAATTTGTTTGAATTTCATTTAACATGTTTAAAGGAGTTATTCCCACATTTTGTTCACATTTAAATAATTTTTATTAAGAATTAAATGCTTTACAAATTTCTTTCCTTCATAGCTGACCTAAATAGCCATTTCAGCTTATATCTTTATTGTATATTGGCTGAAACATGGTGAAACATCCTCTTTTCAGTAACCTCCAGGCAAAATGAAACCAAGGAGCAAGATGGCAACCACTGTTAGTTTAAAATTGGCTCTATTGGAAAACATATTCCATCTTTTCAGAAACCAGTAGACCAAATGAAATCAAAACTTTACACAGACCTTCTTTACGATGGTGTTTGTGATGTTGGTGTTAATCAGAATTTTAAGATAGCCACCATGGCTAATTTTAATCAAACATTGGTCCCTATTGGAAATACATGAAAACCACTTTATCATGAAAATTATTTAATAGGGAAAGTTGATTTTACTCAGGAATAGAAACAGATGGTTCTCTTCAAAATTAATGATTTGAGCATTGAATGTAAGTTCAAGGTGTCCTCCACTTCAGTTTAACGTTGGCCCTATGAGAAAAAGTGAAAACTGCAGTGTCTTAAAAATTGTTGTATGGAACAAGTTAATATTAACCAGACTTGTGTAATTGTCCTCTACTTAATGTATGCTTTGAGCAATGATGCACTGATCCCAAGTCCAAGATATGACTACAGACCATAGTTTAACATAGGACCCTATTTGGGAACCCTCAAAGTTCTTAATCATCAACACCACTTCATAATTCAAATTGGTATTCAAATTTGATCTGCACTGAAGAGACTTAAGTTGTCAAAAGGTGCATATTCAGAATCTAAATTAACAGTTAACTTTGGTATTTACTGGGTCGACGCCTCTGCTGGTGGACTCTTAGTCCCCGAGGTTATTCACCAACCCAGTAACCAGTACTTCAGCACTGGCCTGAAAAACGATTTCATTTGGAAACTTGCAATATCTAATTTTACAAAAAATGTTCAAAACTAAGGAGTATCTCCCTTTTGCATAGCTCTGTCCCTAGCTGATTTTGGCTTTACTATTTTGGCCCTATTGGTAATTTGTTCTCTATCAGATTTTACACATATTTGGGTATATGGATTTCCAAATGTTTTGATTTGATCTGCACTGAAGAGACATAAGTTGTCAAAATGCACATATGCGGAAAATAAATTAACAGTTGACTTCCTTATTTTGTTATTTATTCATAATAACATGATGCTTCTCTACCAATAAATCAGTTCATTATTAGTGTGATTATTTGGTAGATATTTGTTTAGTTGAGTTGCACTAGCATTTTGGTCTTCAGTATATGAGCTTTCATGGCACAGAGGATAAAATAACAAAATTCAATGATATGATAATAGACAAAGATTCATGTAAATGTATTCCAAGCATCTATTCAGCTTGCCAACGTTTCCTTGTTATATATATGCTGTGGTACAATGTATGTTTCTATTTTACAGGGAGAGAGACTTAGTCATGCAGTTGGATGTGCATTTGCAATATGTTTAGAACGTAAACAGAAGAGAGACAAAGATGTAACGACGGCAGTCACTGTGACGTATAGTCAGGATAAAACCAGCTTTACACGAATGGGTTCATTCCGTCAGACAACACTAACAGATAAAATTGTAGACCCACAAAGTGCTATTATTGCTGGTATGTAGAATTCACAGGGATGCCACACATTCTTGAAAATTTGAAAAAATTTGAATTTCATTTTGGTATTGAAGGTCCTGGAAAACCCTTGAATTTAAAAAAGTTAATATCAATAGGCAGTATATAAGCAAAGTCTGCAAAATAATTATCGCACGCCTTGAGAATAACTAGAATATCCTTGAAAAGCACTGGAAATATCTTTGAATTTTGAGACATCAAAATAGTGGCAACCACGAATTCAGTTGAAGACCCACAAAATTCTATTATTGCTGGAATGTAGATTTGAGAGATAACCATACTGTATTTTAGGGTCTGTGGGGGTAAATCTTCAATTTTACTCTCACAAATGGAGTTTTCCAACAATGCATTAGTGAAGCTGTAAAATGGATGTTCGCAAAATGTTAGATATGAGATTTACCTCTGAATCCAACAAATTTTGCCTGATTATTTGTTGAGGGATCTGTGTCATTGTCTCAAAATAAGTCTTTACCTCTCTTATATAGGGAATGAAAAATAAAATGTTTCTTATATAGCTTTATGTATTGGGTTGATCAGTATTTCTCAGCATATAAGTCCTTATATATATTGGCATGTCTTAACAATTAAATAAGGACACCCTGATCTGAATCATTAAGAAAAGAGAAGTATTATAAAAAGTTGATATGAATTGTTTGTGAACTTTGAAAATGTCTGGATAAGTTGTTTTGCCTGACACTTAAACTGAAATGGTTTTCAATTGGTTATAGACATTCAGCATGGAGGATCATTGGAAGTGTGTATTTAATCTAATATGATATACATAAGTGTCTATAAATCTAATGAAATAAAATAAGAGTTAATAATTTTTTTCCTTTTAGATCCAGTACCCGTAAAAAGGGTAGATAATCCATTTGCTGTGCAGCGACCGAAAGCCACAAATGACATGTTAGTTAGACAAGGATCATTTAGGGGATTTGATAAGTTACAAGAATCGTCACCATTCAAAAGAACAACATCATTACGACTAAATGACCTTCCATCAACGTTACAAAGACAGAACGCTGTAATGGATACTTCACCACCTAAACATCCTGGGGCTGGTAATTATTATGGTTTGATTATAACTCAATTGTGGAGAATTTTTATTGAAATCTTGCATGTGATATCAATGTTAGGTAAACTACAATCAAGATTCTGACATAGGAAAAGAATTTAAAAAAAAAAACATTGCCATATTATATTTTATAATGTCATGATCCGCTGTCTTTAAAACCTATCTAGCATATATTTTTGATTATAAGTCGGAAGGTCTTTTGGTGAAGAAAAACTTTGTATTTAGCGTCGGTCTCGATAATAAGTCGGTCGGAGATCATTGTCAAGTTGTGTACCAAAACTTCAACATGAAATCGCTATAATTTATTAAATTGCATACATTGGATAATAGAATATCTTCTACATGAGATAAATGCTGCGTGTGGTGCATTTTATATGTGCTAAAAGCAGCTTTCTTCATTTTTCTGGCCAAGACATCGTATTAAGGGGGAATAACTGAAGTTTGTTTACTTATATGGTAGACTAAAAACCCCAAAATATGATAAACCAAATGAGATCAAAAGTACAGGTTTCCAATATTAATATTTTTTATAGCCGGTCTTAAATTAGAATTGAAATAAAAATTATGTCTATTATATGGACTAAATGTTAAAAAAGAATAAACAGTATTGGAATAGTCACGTAAGATACAATATGACACTCCTAGGAGAAAGGTGTTAGTTATTGTCGGTTTTCGGTAATTAGTGAAATCAACATAGTACACAAATAGTGAAACATAAATACACATAAAGTACCTCCATGATGCTGAAATGAAAACATCATAAATTTGGTAAGAAAACAACTCAAAAAATTCTTATGTCTTTATTAAAAGTAATAAATAATGTCTCAATACACACAGATGATTTTTGACAAACTTTATTTGGTCATCATTGTATTTGTCTACCGCACATTTTACGTTCTCAACTTTCCTCCTTGGTTCTCGGTTACTCTTATAAGCCGGATCCCTTTTCTGCTCCTGAATTTCCGACTTATTATCGAGTATACAAAATGGTATTTATGTATGTCACAAGCCTTAAATTGTTTTGATGTTATAAAATTATACAAATAATCGTATAAATATGCTCTGATGACTGATTTGAATACCATGATACAGGCTTACATTTGCTCAATGAAATGAATGTGTTTGATAAATAATTTGATGTTTCTCCTCTGATTTAATGTTTTAAATTTGATTTGATGTAAACTTGTTATAAAACAATCAGGCTTCCCTGTAACATGACCTCTAGGTCAAGTGGGTCAATAATGATATTAGACTAAACTTTTTTGTAGTTTGTCCAAAATTTTTCGAATATCAGTCACAACAAATATCATGACATAGGTTTATGTACATCTGAGGTAGGTAGTAAGAACAATTAGTTGTTCAAAAGTTTGATATGTTAGCTGCACTTATGTAAAGTTTTTGTGTCTTCAGAACCAAAATATTTGATAATTGGAGTAACATAAACTTGTCTCAGAAATAAACAGTGATTTATTTTTCTATTTTCAGGTATAAATGAACCAATACAAGAAATATCCCCTACAAAAGAACAGGAAGAATCTATATCAAAACTTTGTCAACAATTATCACAGGGGTTATCTGCCCTTAGTAATGATGATCCATTTTCAAGTCAATCAAACCATACTTCACCTGCATTCCAGAAAACACCACAACCAAATACTCCACAAACAGGTTAGTAACACAGATTCAAATTTGGGATTAACTTAAAATTCTGAATATAAAATAATACTCTACAAACAGGTAAGTTACACAAATAATATCAATTCTGATACGGACTATCAAATACGCTATCTACTGGCCCCAGAGTATTACATGGGCATTGCCGGCATTTGGTGGTCATCTTGAAACAACCAAGGCTTAGTCTTCTGTATCTCGTCAATGAATTAAAATAAAACACAGTATTCAATTTACTAATGATTTGAAGTGACAGTAAACAATATAATGTCACATTGTTATAACAAATTTCCACACATTGTTTCACATTTTTTTTATGCCCCCGCCATTAGGAGATGGGGCATTAAGTTTTACCCTTGTCCGTCCGTACGTACGTCTGAAATTTTCATCAAAGATTTCACAGGTTGTGTTTGCAGGAATTGTTTGATATTTGGTCTGAAGCTTTGGTATGATGAGTTGTACGGTGTCTCCCCTTTTGAAGTCTGTCGCTCATCTACTTCCTGTTTGCTGATATATTTGTATGGCGGAGGCATCCATGTCCCATGGACATATTTTCTTTTATTTTTTCAGACAAATATACAGGATTAAAGTTTTTGATTACATTAGAATCACAGAAACAGTTCATTATTTGAATACACGAGGACATCAATCTTGATTTGACGGTAAAAAATATCAGTTTAAAATCTCTGTTATGTATCGTCAGTAAACTGCATATTTGACTGTCAAATCTACTATTTACACCCTTGGGTATTCAAATAATGTATTGTTATTGGTTAAATAATACTCAACAAACATGTGAGTTGCATCTAAATTGATATTCCACAAGGTTTGAAGTGCATGTACACTGAATACACAATAATATACTTATCTAACAGGACACAAATACTTAATATAAATAATACTCTACAAACATGAGTTCTGCATATACTGATTATAAAATAAAACTCTGAAAACATGCAAATTACACAAATAGTTTATATACAATATGCCCTCCAATCATTCCAAGTTACAAAAAAAATCATAAAAATAATACTCAAGAAAAGGTGAGTTCCTCAATTATTGAACATAAAATAACACTGCAATATCCCCCCAAAAATAACCTAAATAAAATATTTTGCAAATAGTTAACCTAAAATGTAGGTCACAGACAGCATCCGAAGCATGCACTGCAGTGTCGTCAATGCGTCACACATACCAATATGGTTGATGTGGTACATGTTGGTAAGTTGGAATGGACTGTGTACAGAATCAACTCCTTGAATATTTTGATATTTTCTTTTCTTCTGAAGATACTGTTGTTAAACTCTCCTGCTTGGAGAGTATTATTTTAGGTTAACTGCAAAATATTTTATTTAGATTGTTTTTTTTTGTTTTTTGTTTTTTGTTTTTTGTTTTTTTTTGGGGGGGGGGGGGTATTGCAGTGCACATTTTACGCATGAGTGGCTTGGTTAGGTAGAATGGTTAAGGTCCATTCCTGCTCACTGACATGCCTCACATCAACCATATTGGTAAGTATGATGCATTTTGGGATGACAACTGCAATGCATGCTTTGAATGCTGTCTGTGACCTACATTTTACACATGAGCAACTTGGTTTGGTAGAATGGGTAAAGTTCATTCTTGTTTACTGACATGCCCCACATTAACCATATTGGTATGCATGATGCATTTTTGGATGACATCAGCAATGAATGCTTTGAATGAAGTCCATGACATTCATTTTACGCATGAATGAATCTGTTAGCAAGTATAATTACTGTATAGTCTTTACTTGTTTACTGACATATTTTATTTGTGACAGTACTGTGCAATGAGGTGAGCTTCGCAGGCTGTGGCTGCTTTCTATGTTTTATTGTGGCCTAATGAAAAAATGTTACAATTTATAATTTATAATTTCTGAATATACATGTATGATTTCAGCTTTCACAAAACAACCAGCACCATTACCACAACCATCACAAACAAATCCTTGGGCCCCTAGTTGGCCCCAACAGACTTCTACAAATCCCTTTGCAGTGCCTCATGGATCTGTTACAAATGGTGTTCCTCAGCCTCCACCCAGGGTACAACATCATATGAGAAGCCATTCCATTGATAGTGGAGAACTAGCTGGGTTTCCACGGCAACAGAACAAATCAGTGGTGGAACAACGAAGTTTTCATCAAAATGGCAGTGCTTGGTCGTCGCCATCACAAACTGTGGATCCGTTTGATGTAGCCTGGGCAGCAAAGTCTACCAAACAAAACAATCCATTTTCAGCCAAGGTTTAATCTCGTACCTCAGAATGTGCATTTTATTTGTGCTTATGTACATATCAGTGTCTAAATCTTCAACTGGCAAGTTGTATTTCCATTTATCCCAGGACTAACCAAGCACCTGTCATTGAAGTGACAACATGTGTTCACAGTCATTAGTGCTATTTATAGATATGGCGAACTGAAATGGCTACTCAGATAAGTAAGAGAGAAGAAATTTAAGTTGATTGGTGGAAAGTTACATTAGAGAAGGTGAAGTTTATACTTAACCAAGAACAACCAATTTTACCGTTATTTTTAGCCACAGAATGTACTTAGGACCACAGACAACCAGAATTGCTGCCAGGCTAAGGGTACATGTTTTTTATTATTATTTAGAAAGTGTCGTAGTTTGAGGAAAATGTCTGTGATTTTTCATTTGCATATTAAGGTGCTTTACCAATTTTATATCCCAGTGTATATATATATAGCACCAACATGTATATAAATATATAGATATATATATCACATCTCTGTTTGTGACAGAAATTGTTGAAGATCAGCAGGATACTTTGGATCTACAATACAACAATTTACTGATTAAAGGGAGATAACTTGTCTCCTTTCTGACTGGGTTACTGTGATAACAAGATATATTGTTGATATTATATGTTTTATAGCTGGTCTAAATTTGTCACAAACGAAGATGTTGTTTATTTTGTTAAAGGTTGTTTTGCTTATTTTCCTTAGTTTATTCAGGGGGAAATAACTCTAAAGGTTGTTATATGATATCATTACAATTTTATATCATTTTATCATCTAATTGTGATCATTTATTATTGGGTCCAATGATTTATCATATTTTACATTAGAATTATGATGGTTGTCATTATGTATCCCAGGATGTTAATTAACATTGTAGAAGATGATAAAATTCCAAGCTAATGTAATATACAGTGATGTGCAAAAGTATTGCAACAAGTGAAATTTTCCAGTGTATTTCTTCTTAAAACAGCCTCTGTTTAAAAAATTCATGAGAATTCATCTCTGGACCGATTCTCATAAAATTTGCATTGATAAAAAGGGCTTGACAAGTACTTTCTTACAGTGACTTAGAAATAATTTTAGGAATAATAATTAATTTTTAAATAGGAATTAAAATATTCAACATCATAATTTACAAAAGATATATAGTAAATTTTGACACTAAAATTTTCTGTTTATGTTTAAATCATGACAGTTTGAAAAATACAGATCATGAAATTATTCCAAAATTACTGTAAGAAACTGCATGTCAAGCTCTTTTTAACAATGCAAATTTTATGAAAATTGACCCAGAAATGAATTTTGTATAATTTTTTAAACAGAGGCCATTTTAACAAGAAAAACATAGGTAAATTTTTACTTGTTACAATACTTTTTGGCACATTACTGTACATCAGTTTGGTTATAAAAACAAATTCCTTGATTCTCAGGTCCTTCCATGCAAGTTTCTTCTTTCTCAGGCCTTCTACATTTTTCTTGTATTTCTTTTAATTTTTTTTTACCTTTTCACTAATGTTCTTGTTTAAAATGTTTGTTTTTTTTTCACCACAGTACCAGGTATTATAAATGATGGCATGACAGTCTGAATTTTATAGATGATTGGTTTCAAGTTGTGAACTTGGTTTTTTTTTCTCATCTATTTTGATGTACAATGTTTTCTATTCATCAGATTATAATTGGGTTTATTTCATCATGCTTTTGAGATTTTTTTTTCTAAAATGTCAGAATTTTTGCTTATAAGATGGGTTCAAAATATTCTTCTTTAAAATTTGGATTTCCATAGGTAAATTATTACAGCACAAAGTGGTCAGATTTTTTATAACTCTTCAAATTTTATTCATGTGCCATGATGGCTGAAATCATATTTTTGTGAAATACCTCAAATTTTAATGTTTGACCATGTAGTAAGATCAGTTCTTATTATACCCCTTGCTTTAGCGGGCGTTTTATAGTGATCAAGCTCTCTGTTAGTGCGTCAATCAGTCTGTCTATTTGTCCATCTGCCATAGGGGTACACACTTTGTGGCGACAACTCCTCCTAGACCACTAAGTGGAATTCACGGAGAGGTTCACAGAATGACCACTAAGTGGAATTCACGGAGACGTTCACAGAATGCTCATTGCATATTGTCATTGTGCACTAACTATTTAATATTTGATTTGATTGGAGATTTGAGATGATCCCTGTCATATAAGATGTCTGGCAAATTTGTACCTCATTCAAAACCACTGCCAGATGGGAAAAATGTTTGAAATTGGACCCTAAGGAAACACATTCCAGAGATCTTCTCTATGAATCCACCACGGTAATTGTGACCAAACTTGTTCACAATTGTCCTTGCTGATCCCCCCTTTCAAATTGAGGCAGGCAGGTCAGTATCCAATCAAAGATGACTGCCATTGGGGAACATAGTTTAGCATAGGACACTACAGGTCAAAAACATATATTTTCTCTAAATCTGCTAGACCATTTCTATACCAAACCTAGTCACAATGAATCTGAAATAGTCCCTTTTGAAAAAATTTGTGCTGTAGATTTATGACCCATCCATGTCCTCCAGTAGGGAACATATTTTAATGTTTGGCCCTATGATAACATATTCTGAAACTACTTGAGCCAAATTTAGTCACAATAGTCCTTGGGAGGTCCAAAAATATGCAGCTCTGTTCATCCAAGGTGGCAACCAGCAAGGAACATAATTTTAACATAGAGGTTTATTAACATACTGTTAAAGTACTATTGTTTTTGGGGTTCCAATTTACATGGATGTGATTTTTTGCTAAAACCATGAAATTTAATTCTGAACGAAATGTATATTTCCTAGAGTTTTGATATACGATACTGAAACCATGAATTCATATACCCATGAAATAGTGATATTTTGAAAACAAAACAAAAAAATTATTGTCTGTGAATGAAAGTACTTCCGCAGTAGTTTAAAATCAACCCCTTTACATTGTTTAATTTGACTGCCTATGCTAGCCATGGTTAAGATGAGCAATAAAAGGCTATTGAGATCCTCTTGTTATGCCTTCACACTGATAAATTTTGAGCATTACCAATCACTATAATGTTGGAAGTTACAATAATTTTTTAAATATGTGCAAAAAAATCTGTCTATCTCTTTTGAATATTCTGTGTATTGGCCTGAGAACCATAGAGTTCAATTTGGATGCTCCAAGATCTCTGTTTACATGTAATGCAATAGATAATATTATTTTGCTTTCTATGCAAGTTGTTCTCTGTTGTATTGAGTATAGACTACAGTTACTATGGTTACAAATGTAATTTATATTTACCTTACTGTAATAAATGTATTACTCTGTTATTGAGAGACCATTTATTTATTTATGTCATGTAAGTTGCTTTTATTGGCAATATGTGCATATTTTTTCCTAAGATTTGACAAACGGGTGTTGTCAATATCTATCCGTAAGTCACCTTCAACTTAACACTTCAGGGACATAAATACACCCCAATAGTTGCATTTATAAAGGTTATTTTCAGTCAAGAATTTGAATGTCATAATCATGTTTTAGATGGAAAATTTTATCTGAATTCTTTGTCACAGTATGAGACTTCCAGACCCTTTTGCCCTGATATTAACAAAAATATCAGGTACTCGAGTGATTCATACCATGTCATATCAGATATGACCAATAATTGTAGTTAAGAAGGTTTTAGCAGAAAATATCATTAGAAACATACAGTATTAAGTACGTATTTTCATGTGTTGCAAATTTTTTAAATTCTCTCAAAATTGTTTTATTTGTGTTTATTTTTTTATTGACAGAAATTTTTGCAACTTCTATACAGAATGTAGGACATTTTGTTTTTAATAAGGACTTTATCACGGCAGTATCAAATGAGCCTGTTAGAGGGAGCTTGATGTGTTTTTAATAAGGACTTTATCACGGCAGTATCAAATGAGCCTGTTAGAGGGAGCTTGATATGTTTTTAATAAGGACTTTATCACAGCAGTATCAAATGAGCCTGTTAGAGGGAGCTTGATGTGTAAGGCTGTGATAAAGTCCGTATTAAAAACAAAATTACCTTTATTTCTTTTATCTATAATTCACAAAAGATTAAATAAAACTCTTTAATAAGATTAAAATAATCTGAAATTATATTTTAGCCTGGTTAATATTTTGTTAATTGTAATAATAAATATGTATCTTCATTTATTATATGACACATATGAACAGGTCAAGTAGTACTTAAGCATTGCAATGCGCATGTGACCCCTTCACAGTGACCTGATAATATAGTGACGACAGCCAGATTGGTGGTACTGACATTGTCAGCCACTGAAGATCAAAGGTTATTCATACAAATTACTGACAATATCAATTACTGTATAAAGTCTCGTCTTAATTAACATTCACAGTTCACAATTTCACAGGCTCAGAATAATTTTTGAACAAAGCAAAAATTAAGTACTCACAAAAATGACAAGTTATAAGATATTTTATGTTTATACAAATAAGGAAATATTTTCTTAGAGCCATAAAACTATGATTACTATTTATGTACATGTCGTACATATAGCATTATACAAAATGTATATATTTTGGTGGTGTTGTGTAAAATTTGCTGAGCATTAATGATTTAAAGAATTATGATTGAATGTGGAGTGAAGTCCAGGCATTAGTTTAATTTATTTGTAGTTTATCTTTCAAGATAATGCCATTAAATTATTTGCTCTGCATACTGCTTTGGTTATACCCCCTTCTCCCCCCCCCCCCCCCCCCCCCACNNNNACACACACTGTATTATTTTTTATGCTTTCAACAAGAAGTATTAATTTTTTGTTCCTATAATTTTTTGTCCAGAAAAGATGATATCCCTATCTACCCCCATAATACAAGATATAGACAATAGCAAGCATAGGATTTTTTAATGACTGACCTTGACACTGTATATTTTACACTCATCAGGCAAAATATTCTACCAAACATTGATAAATCTAATTATTTACATATTATCCGTAACATTTTTGTATATTCATCCGTGAATCATTGAACATAATAACCATATTTGTTGGTAAAACTCTCGTTTGATTGAATCAATTCAGAACATCTTCTTTTGTTTTCAAATGTAAAATACTATGCATAATTTTGCAAATGAAGCCTAATGTATTGTGCTAGTATCTCTTGTTTATTCCTTATTTGGCTGCATTCCTTTGCTGTCCCTTTGATCTAACACATAATTCAATTGTTCTTTGGTGAGTAAAGGTTAAAGGTAAACCTTGTTTATTTCACATTTACCCGCAGCTTTGAAATTTGTATTCTTATCCAGTGAAAGACTGACTTGAAATTATATATCAGCAAGAAAATACTTTAATTCAATATGTTGCCTATTTCAAGGAAGAAGTATCATGCACCATACTTGTATTGAGACAGTCTTTCCAGTCAGTTATAACACATGTATTGTTCAGGCTAGAAAATGCTTAGTCTAAAATCAAATCTAATTCAAAAAGAAAATGGCATATTTGTCGGGACTTGAATCAACAGTCTATCCTGCCAGTTATCACTGGTATATTGTCTGGCAAGAAAATGTTACCATTCTCACTTCTTATTATCTCGCCTGCGACGAAAGTCGCTGAAAGCGAGACATAGGTATAGCAATCCGGCGATGGCGGGGCAGCGGCGTAAACTTTTTTCTAAAACCTTCATAACTTTTCAAGGTTAATACATACAAACATCATCTTTGGTCCACAGCACCACCAAGTGATGACCTTTCCAGCAGCATATATTTTGGATGACCTTGACCTTGTTTTCATGGTTCAATAAGCACATAAACATTGCGACATAGTTTCACATTCAAGTCCTTTTCTCAGGAACTATTTTACCTAGACTTGTCATATTTGGTCTATAGTGAGATCTATATGGGTACACGGCAGTCTGACACCTGTCGTGTTGCCTTGACCTCAATTGCATGGTTCAGTGAACTTAGAAAATCTGCGACATAGTTTCACATTCAAGTCCTTTTCTCAGTAACTGTTACACGTAGACCCGTCATATTTTGTTTGTAGGGAGATCTATATGGGTACAGGCCAGTCTGACACCTGTCATGTTTCTTTGACCTCAATTTCATGGTTCAGTGACTTTGTTAAATTTTTTCATTCAAGTCTATTTATCAGCAACTGTAGCCTCTAGACTCACAATATTTGTCCTATAGCAAGATTTATTTGGGTATATGCCAGTCTGACATTTTGTCATGTGACCTTGACCTCAATTTCACAGTCTAGTGGCCATGTTAAGTTTTTCTGCTTAAGTCCATTTCTCAATAACTAGAAGTGGTAGGTTGATAATATTTGGAATGTAGGTTGGTCTTGGGTAGTACATGTCAGTCTGGCAGGTGACTTTTGTCCTTGACCTCAATTTCACGGTCTAGTGGCCACATTAAGTTTTTCTGCTTAAGTCCATTTCTCATTAACCAGAAGTGGTAGGCTGATAATATTTGGTATGTAGGTTGGTCATGGGTATTACATGTCAGTCTGGTAGGTGACTTTTGTCCTTGACCTCAATTTCACGGTCTAGTGGCCACGGTAAGTTTTTCTGCTTAAGTCCATTTCTCAATAACTAGAAGTGGTAGGTTGATAATATTTGGTATGTAGGTTGGTCTTGGGTAGTACATGTCAGTCTGGCAGGTGACTTTTGTCCTTGACCTCAATTTCACAGTCTAGTGAGCATGTTCACTTTTCTGATTAGTTCACTTAGATTTCACATCAATTTAGAGTCCAGCAGGGACAGGCGAGGCATCTTTTAGGGTCATCACTTGTGTTTAATTTAACTGTTTTATCATTATAAAATAAAAAATTGTCTTAGTTTGTCCAATAGAAAATGAATAATACATCTATCATAGTAAACATGTAGTTAACCATAGAAACTGTTAATTTATCAAATATTTACCTTCTGGAAAAAACATATAATTCATCTTTGATAGAAAACCTAAAATTAACGAGATTAAGAAAAATGAGAACCTCGTATTTCTAACATTATTTGACATGTTTTGGGCAGGACTAAGATGTAACTGTACTCCCCATGCTAACTACATGGAAAGTATCATTACAGATAAGACATGCCCATTCACGTGACAATAATCCTTTGTCCAGTCCTGTCTTGCCGATGTTTTATAGTAGCTCCACGTTGGATACTAAAAAAGGTTGTGTAGATTTTTTATATGTAGTCAATATATATTTTTTGTTACAATATTTAAACTTTACAATTTGATTGGATTTAGATATCATTGAAGGTGTTTTAAAGATTTTTTTTTGTTATTTAAGCTATTTTTTCAACAATTGTAATTATTTTTTTGTACTGAACTAATTCTGTGACAGATGTAAATTGAACATTTTAATGTGATTTTTACAGTCCTATTTATACATGTATGTTATAATTCTATGTTACAACACTGAATATTCAATGCTTCAAATTATGATTGAATTTTATGGCTATCAGCAGTTGTTTTATACTAACACTCTTTCATTGTTGTTTTTTGGCAGTACTTATTCTTATAACAATTAAATCCTATCATTTTAAATGTTACGCTGATGGTCTGAACTGATTTTATCATATTTATATTCTACATAAAGTATGAAATAAAGGTAAAACATTTCTTTTTGTTACTTTATGTATATAAAGCTTGATCAAATACTCTAAAAATGGTTACATATATCTCAGTCACTACAACAAACTTATCATGTTGTGAAATGATATCCTCACTAAGCATAAAGCAATAATAACAGTGAATCAATGATTAATAGTATGATATTTGCATCAAATCATAAAAATAAATGTAAACTGATAGCAAGCTGAATAATTTGGTCAAACAAAATAAATAAAAATTTGCTGGGCCAGGATTACAGACCAAGACTTTACATAGATGAGAACATTTGTGGAAGATTGTATCCTAAAATACATCATACAGAGCATGTAATAAGTGGATCCAGGATAATTATTTTCTAGGGACTTATTTGAAATTAGAGAAAAACATAGATGCTGATGATAAATTGGGGCTTGCCACAAAAAAATATTCATGTCAGTCGGTCTAACAAATTTTTATGCCCCCAGATCGAGGATCGGGGGGGCATATTGATTTTGTCCTGTCTGTCTGTCTGTTTGTCTATGCGTATGAAACTTAAACCTTGGCTATAACTTTTGAACTATATAAGGTAGACTTTTGATACTTAGCAAGTGTATAGGTCTAGTCAAGAGGAACATAAATATGCAAAAAAAAATTAGGTGAGGTCAAAGGTCATGGTCACAGAGGTTAAAAAGGGGTGAATTTGGCAGTTTTCACATATCTGACTGTAGAATCCTTATTATTTATCGTATTGAGACGGAGTTTGTTTTATGTTATTGCTAATAAAATTCCGCAACTAGAGCATGCGACAGATTTGAGGTAGCATTTACTGTTTTTGAGAAACAAGAGGCCCAAAGGGGGACAAATGGAAAAAAATGAATTTTTCAATTTTTTTGTCGGATTTTGATGCAGTATTTTTCTGTAAGATTCTTATAGCATGTTTAAACAGATACTTTTAACAATTAAAACCATTTCAATAAACAAGAGGACCAAAGGGGCTTCATCTGTTTCAGAATAAAGGGGTTAAATTGGGTGTTTTTCTTGTCAAATGGAACATAAATATGCAAAAAAATCAGGTAAAAGGTCAAGGTCATAGGGCATAGGGGTCAAAAATGGGTAAAATTGGGTATTTTCATATATTTTACTGTAGAATCTGGGGGCATATGTAGTGTTTCACAAACACATCTTGTTGCTTAGGTTATTAAATTACTGTCTTTTGAGATGGGTATTTGGAATGTGGATAGATCACTTGAATTGGATGTGCCTTGTATCATGGTAATTGGTTGGTTAGTGTTTACCTTGAACTTGTCCTTAAGGTCACATTATTTATAACAAAAGACAAGCAATGTCTGGGCTGTAACTGTTTTGTTTTGAGGCTTTTGGTATGGCATACCTAAGAGATGAGGTTACAGGAATTAGGACTTATGAAGTTTGACCTTGAATTTTCTCCTCAAGGTTATATTGCTTTCCTGCAGGACCTACAGAGATAGATGCCATCTCTCAAGTTTATGTTTCTTAAAAATTACAGTGAATATAAGTTCTTAAAAAGAAGGGAAATGGGGTAAATGTCAAAGAGACATCCCATCTCCAGGTTAAAACGACCCAAAACAAAGTATTAAGGGGTCACCGTACAGTCTTCAACACAGTGAGGAACCTCACACCATATAGCATTCTGTTAAGATCCCAACCTAAATGTAAGTGATTAGGTAAGGATTTCAACTTTTCTTTGCAAGTGGGAAGACAGGAAAAAAACAAAGGTCACATAAAATGGCTTTGTAAAATATTTGTATAGATAAACTATGAAGCCAATGAAAATGGCAATTTATATGATATAAATTTATTGATCCTTAAATTCACTATGCTTGGTTTTAGCTTGCATCAAGAATTAAAAAAAGTATACACAGTGATATTTTCCTGGCAATTATCAACTTTTATAAACAATGATATATATTTTATAATCTATAATAAGCAATGAAGGGATATGGAGTAAATGCACATGAGACAAAGTCTCTAAAAATACATGGTAAGACAAAGCATTGGAACCAGGCTTATAGAAGTCACCATGAGGCCTTCAACAATGAGAGTCCAAGACACTACGTCACCATGAGGCCTTCAACAATGAGAGTCCAGGACGCTAGGTCACCATGAGGCCTTCAACAATGAGAGTCCAAGACGCTTAGTCACCATGAGGCCTTCAACAATGAGAGTCCAAGATGCTAAGTCACCATGAGGCCTTCAACAATGAGAGTCCAAGACAATAAGTCACCATGAGGCCTTCAACAATGAGAGTCCAAGACTAAGTCACCGTGAGGCCTTCAACAATGAGAGTCCAAGACACTAAGTCACCGTGAGGCCTTCAACAATGAGAGTCCAAGACACTAAGTCACTGTGAGGCCTTTAACAATAAGAGTCACTAAGTCACCGTGAGGCCTTCAACAATGAGAGTCCAAGACACTAAGTCACCATGAGGCCTTCAACAGTGAGAGTCCAAGACACTAAGTCACCATGAGGCCTTCAACAGTGAGAGTCCAAGACACTAAGTCACCATGAGGCCTTCAACAATGACAGTCCAAGATGCCAAGTCACCATGAGTCCTTCAACAATGAGAGTCAAAGACACTAAGTCACCATGAGGCCTTCAACAATGAGAGTCCAAGACTAAGTCACCGTGAGGCCTTCAACAATGAGAGTCCAAGTCACTAAGTCACCATGAGGCCTTCAACAATGAGAGTCCAAGACACTAAGTCACCGTGAGGCCTTCAACAATGAGAGTCCAAGACACTAAGTCACCATGAGGCCTACAACAATGAGAGTCCAAGACACTAAGTCACCGTGAGGCCTCACCATGAGGCCTTCAACAATGAGAGCTCAAGACACTAAGTCACCATGAGGCCTTCAACAATGAGAGTCCAGGACACAAAGTCACCATGAGGCCATCAACACATCAACAATAAGAGTCCAAGACACTAAGTCACCATGAGGCCTTCAACAATGAGAGTCCAAGACACTAAGTCACCATGAGGCCATCAACAATAAGAGTCCAAGACACTAAGTCACCGTGAGGCCTCACCATGAGGCCTTCAACAATGAGAGCTCAAGACACTAAGTCACCATGAGGCCATCAACAATAAGAGTCCAAGACACTAAGTCACCATGAGGCCTTCAACAATAAGAGTCCAAGACTGTAAGTATGTGATAATGTTGATACTATGTACTATGGAAGTATAAAATACACAATAATCCAATTAAATAATAAAATAGGATTTTGTAAATAAGTTTTATTGTGATTTATGGGAACAACACTAACAACATTATGTAATAATAAACATTGATTGGTATTTTAACTCTGGTCAATTTGATATAAAACAAACAACGATAGAACCTTCTGAACACAAGAACCCAACAATTGGTCTTAATTCTCAATTTTAACCTATAAAAATTTCCATAGAAAACTAGAACCTGTTAAAACCAGCTGAATCCTTAGTTCTTCTTTTCAGAGATTCTGCTGTACATCAGTTTTTCATCACAACTTCTTTGAAGCCTATAGAAATTCACAAACCTTTGTAGTTTTTGAGGAAATAAAGTATTGATGTGCAGTTCAACAGGGATTTCTAAATGGGATGTTTTTTTTTTGTTTTTTTTCATGAAGTTCAATCCCTTTTAAACCTAGAAATTACCACTGAAACCGTTTGTCAGTACAACTCTTAAGAATCTTTTCTTTAAAGCAGATCTCTAGAAGTTCATATTATAAGAAAAATCCAGTTTTATTTTTGCATTTATGCATTTAACTCAAGATAATTTCAAATTTAAATTCTTAATAGAAAAATTAATTATGCTACACAAGATTTCTGACTATGACAAAATCTCAGTTTTAACATTGGTATACATCTAAAGACATAACACCATATTCGTGAATGTATTATTACAGTAAGACTAAGAGTTAAACAACAACTTGCCAACCACATTTTACTATTCATGTTTTCACACTACTATATGAGTTTGTGTACGTAAATGTCGGCTCGTTACTGTTAACAAATACATCAATAGGTTCCATGTTTGTTATGAGTTCATCGTCACTATCTTCCTCCACTTGGTCAAGACGTGATAGATACATTTGCCTGCAAAGAGAGTCAAAGTGAGCCAGATTTTGTCAGGTGTAAACAAATTTTGCTAAGAGTGTTAATTGAACAACATAGTTTGATTTGACAAATTTCACTAAGAGTGATATATTGGACCACTTAGTTGGATTTAAATAAAATATATTGGACTCCATAGTTGGATTCAGACAAAATTCACAAAGAATTTATCATGCAAATTTTGTCAGAAGTAGAAAAAATTAACCAAAGACGGTGTATCAGCTAGCCAAATTTTGTCTGATCTACAAATTTCACCAAGAACGATATAGTATAAAGTACAGTAATTCGGTGCTAGCCCAAAAACCAATTTTATTTAGAAACTTACAATATCTAAAATAGAAAATATTTGTTTAAAACTAAGGAGTATATCTTCCACATGCAAAGCTCTGTTCTTTACTGATTTTGGCTTTAAATTTAGATCCTTTTGGTTATTTGTTCTCTGTCAGCTTTTAAACGTCTTTTGATCTGGATTAAGAAATATAAGTGGTGAAAATAAGTAAATTTACAGTAACTTCAGTACTATATCATTTATCAGACGAATTTTGTCAGATGTAGATTTTCCAGGAGTGATATACTAGATTGTTAGATGTAGACACTTGACAAATTATATCGGATGTAGAGGTCCCTTACTTGTCTTGTTTTCCTTGTTTCCTTAAATGTACCAATACTATTATAACAATTACAATAAACACAGCAATACATGTCGTTGTCACGGCCACTGTAACCAAAACATTATCTGAAAAAGTGATGAATAAACATTGGTACACCTTGTCACGGCAACTGTGACTAGTACATTATCTGAAACTGCAAAGAAAAAACATTAAACACATTGTTGTCACAGCAGCTGTTACCAGAACATTATCTGAAATTATAAATGAGTGACATTTATACATGTTGCCAAGGCAATTGGGATAAGGACATTTTCTGAAAAGGCATTGAATAACACAGAAACTTTAACCAGAAAATTATCTGAAACAACAATGAATAACATTTATACACGTTTATGTCACGGCAACTTTGACCAGAACATGTGAAACAGCAATGGATAACATTTATACACGTTGTCACAGCAACTTTGACCAGAACGGTACCTAAAAACAACAAATAACATTTAAACACGTAGTCGCTGCAACTGCGTTCACAGCATTATCTGGGACAGCATTGAATAACATTTATACACGTTGTAACAGCAACTGTGACCAGAACATGTGAAACGGCAATGGACAACGTTTATACACGTTGTTAAAGCAACTGTGACCAGAACATGTGAAACGGCAATGGACAACATTTATACACGTTGTTACAGCAACTGTGACCACAACATTATCTGAAATGGCAATGGAAAACATTTATACATATTGTTATCACGTCAACTGTGACAAGAACATTATCTGAAACGGCAATGAATAACATATATACACGTTGTTACAGCTACTGTGACCAGAACATGTGAAACGGCAATGGATAACATTTATACACGTTGTTAAAGCAACTGTGACCAGAACATGTGAAACGGCAATGGATAACATTTATACACGTTGTTACAGCAACTGTGACCAGAACATTATCTGAAACGGCAATGGACAACATTTATACATATTGTTATCACGTCAACTGTGACAAGAACATTATCTGAAACTGCAGTGAATAACATATATACACGTTGTTGTCATGGAAACTTTAACCAGAACATTATCTGAGACGGCAGTGAATAACATATATACACGTTGTTGTCATGGAAACTTTAACTAGAACATTATCTTAGACGACAATGAATAAGATATATACACGTTCTTGTCATGGAATCTTTAACTAGAACATTATCTGAGACGACAATGAATAACATTCTAATATGAGTCTCTTCTTCCGTTTTGGAAACTAAGCTATGTTCTAATTCCAACAATATTTTTTAGCACATGCGTATATTTTTTACAAAAGGACATTCGTGAAGTACAATTTCACATTTTATTCACTCCATATTCATCTTATTGTGTGTAAATAAAGTTTGTAAATAATAAATCACCCAAAAATCCATATCAGGTAACGACAATAATAGAAATTTACAACAGTTACTAATTTTAAGACTTGGAATTGAAATTGACATAACCGTAACCTAGCAACGAAAGTGTTGTTGTAATGAAATCGTATCTATGTTGCATATCATGCTCTACGATTTAAATTAAAAAAATCAATGTTAATAATAATATAAATATGAGTTTTATTCCTTTTTCTTTTGCTTCAAAAATAACATAACTAAACAGTCATATAAATCAGAAATTACAACCAGTTCACACTTACCCGCTTATTTGATATATTTTATAACAGATTATTTGTACATATTCATAAGCATAAGAGCCACTTGTATTAATAAAACAACGAATATAAAATTCTCTATGTCAATTTATGTGTGTTTATATGCAGTTCTCCGACATTTCTCAATTCTACTGCAAAACCCGGTATCGCTCTCTAAGAGCTGCTTCGAGTGTTCAAAACTCGTGTTAAATATATTAGAATCGAAATATAAAGTATAAATTTCGAAATAGATTATTGTAATTGGGCTCTATGCGAATTAGAACATGGTCAAAGACCTTATATTTGTCTTCATTTTATACCTCGCTATCGCTCGGTATAAAATATGACAAATATAAGGTCTGCCCATGTTCTAATTCGCATAGAGCCCGCTTGCAAGAATCTATTTCTTAATTTATACACTTTATAAGAACACTACTAAAACTATGTATCAAGACAAACAATAAAAATCTATACATAATGGTGAATAAAAGGATATGGAGTAAATGCACATGAGACAAAGTCTCTACAAATACATGGTAAAAAACAAGCAAAGGAACAACGCTTTTATTGTTGTTCTTCATCTTGAAGTCACCATGAGGCCTTCAACAATGAGCTTTGCTCATACCTCATAGTAAGTTCAAGACGGCCCCTAGCACCGGTAAACGCAACTTATTTGAATATATTACAAGCTTTACTAGTAAAGACATATCATTTAAGAATTGAATGCATTATTTCGTAGTTTCATTGGGATATGAAAGGGTTGACCGAAGCACATTTTTAATGAAGCGCGGTAGCGCTTCATGTTGAAAATGTGCGCCCGGTCAACCCTTTCATAGTCCCTATGAAACTTCAAAATAGTGCATTCAATTCTTATAATTACATTTTAAACCCGAAATATAAAAAACAACTTTATTTACAGGAAAGTACATCATGTACATTGGGATTCTATTTTTACAAATTCATCCGCTACGTGAACACGTGGTCAAATGTGTTTCATGGGAATTGCAACTTCACATTGATATGCCACGTGATAGATGTTCACCTATCAAACTGACAGAATTCAAATGAATATTCATGAAATGTAATTATTATGTATTGTACCGACGTTAAATTAAGCTTTTTATGCCCCGCCTACGATAGTAGAGGGCATATAGTGTTCGGGTCTGTCCGTCCGTTCGTCCGTCCGTCCGTCCGTCCGCCCGTCCCAAGTAAGGTTTACCCTCAGGTTGAAGTTTTTTTCTGTGAAGGATGTATGCTATTATCATGAAACTTTACATAAATACACATTAGGATGTAATAAAACAAAAATCGTAATAAAAATTTATCCTTGCTACCAACTTCATGCTTCACTGATCATGGAAAAAAGGGGAGGGTAGTATGAGGTTTACCCTTTGGTTGAAGTTTTTTCTGTGAAGGATGTATGCTATTATCATGAAACTTTACATAAATACACATTAGGATATAATTAAACAAAAATCGTAATAAAAATTTATCCTTACTACCAACTTCATGCCTCACTGATCATGGAAAAAGGGGGGTAGTATGAGGTTTACCCTTAGGTTGAAGTTTTTTTTTCTGTGAAGGATGTACGCTATTATCATGAACTTTGCATAAGTACACATTAGGATATAATTAAGCAAATAAAAATTTATCTTTGCTACCAACTTCATGCTTCACTGATCATGGAAAAAGGAGGGTAGTATGAGGTTTACCCTTAGGTTGAAGTTTTTATGCCTTGCCTAGGATATAAGGGGGGGATACAGTGTTCGGGTTTGTACGTCAATCCGTCAGTTATGCTCTCTGTCTGTGTGTGCCAAGTTAGGTGTACCCTCAGGAACAATTTTTTTTTCTGTGAAGGATGTATGGTATGATCAATATTACTTTATGGCTCTGTTAAACCCCAGACAGATCTCGTAGATGTGCCATAATAGTATAATATATACCCTTGCAACCAGCTTTATGCTTGACACTGATCATGGAAAAAAATAGAATAATAGTAGACTATATATCAGGAACAGTATTGTTCTAAAGTTTTGTAAAGCGACATACAGATGCATCTATGATAGCCTGTCAGCATCAACATGAAATAGGTCAGTTTGCATTTCAGGTTTCTTTTTACTTGGCTCAAGTTTATGTCAGACCTAGCTATAACTGAGATATTATTAGTATTAGGGTCAAGAAAACTTGAACGCAGTCATTTTGTAACTATATTTCATAATTATGTGGAAGTGTACTATCGGATGGAATATAATTCCTTTCTCTAAAAGTATTGTGTTATCATGATGATTCTTTAATTTTATTATTCATGTTTACAGATTTGCATTTCAGTTGCAGTCATAAATATTGGCAAGTAAGTTTATTGTTGATAAGTAAATAAACTTTCAGTAGCAATACAGAATCTGCATTTTGGATCAAAATAAATAAGAATATTATCCATCAGAATTAATGATTATTTAATTTTCTTCTTTTTGCTTTCTGTATTGCTAACTGATTTTAAAATATGTCGATGGTAGACTGAGATTGTATGAACCACATTTTTAAAGAAATAAAATTTTTATACTGTTATATTTTTTGTTTCCCCTCAAGGGGAACTTCTCCTAAACTACTGCATGGATATTGATGAAAGCTGTAGACAATGGAAGTCCATCAGATGAAACTATGCACAATGAAAAATGTTTGCTTTCCCTATTCAAATTAAAATATTTGGTAAATATTTTTTTTTTCTAATTCAGTTCCTCTTAAACTGCTTAATGAATTTTTTCATCAAAAGACATCTTGGTTAGACTGTATTGTTGTTGGGATGTCCTCTGTGAGCCTTGCCTTCAATACATATATCCTTATATTTTATATGTTTATTTAACAAAGGACTTAATATTCAGTAATATATGTTTAGAATATATTTTAAATACTTTCATTGTTTTTACTTAAATGTTATAATCTGTACACACTTTCAACCTAGTTACACTGCAAGGTTTGCCTACATCTATTTTGATGTGCCCCGTAGTATCGATGTTGTTTTTGTCTTTATTTTTGTCTTTCGTCGGGCTACTTAATTACAAATATTTGTAGGCAGACATTGCCCGGTTTTACTTTTTTCCTGATTGACCGCTCCCGACATCAAGATGTAGACAGGAATAAAATAAGATGTGGTTATCAATACTGCTCTCTACCATTAACCCCGGCCATTAACATGACTAACACGCCAATTTAAACAGTGGCGGGATGATTTAGATGCACATGTTCAACACAGTTTTTAATTAGTACTTAATATTCCACGGCATGTTAAAAGTTACTACCGTTCAAATATTTGCATATTTTTATGTTTTGTGCAAAAATCAAATTTCCTCACTATTTTTTATTTCAAAATCTATGCTATATACCGAGAAATTTTTGGGTCGTCTTTTTTTCTTGGTTTTTCAAAATAAAATTTACTTCACACAATCTTGATTTAGCAATTATTGGCAGAGCTACTACGTCAACCAATTGCACTAAAATATATGTGACAGTTTTATTTTTGCGCCTCAATCCTTTACGTCTCATTACTAGTATTACTTTGTGTTTTAATCATCCGATCCCTAAAATGTCAAGAAAGAAAATTATATCCAAATAAACAATAAAAATTAATTAATTTCTCTATTTTATAGTGCAAATTTCAAAGAAATCGGGTAAGAAATGGCTTCATAATATTTTTTTTTAATGTGATATTAAACAGAATATATAGTGAAAAAAGAGATTGACCAAATACTTTTTGTACATCACCATGATCACTGTATGTCAAATTCTGAAAAAAAAACTTATGTAATTATGACATCACTGTGCCTTTATAAGTAACAATTTGTTGTTATATGTTTTCTTTGACCCTATATATCCAAAATAGTTTCTAATTACATGTATGTCTTCTTATTTCAGGACAATGTCATACCTACTAGGCAATCAAGGAGCACACAAATATAATGGAAATATATACATCTGTGAAACCTGTGGCAAGAAATACAAATGCAGTCAAGTTTTATGAAAGACATGAATGTATAATCTGCAGCGTGTGCCAAAAACAGTTCTCGTCTTCCCAGAAATTGAAGGATCATAAATGTGTGTCTCCTTCAAAATGCAATGATTGTGGACGATGCTTTTCATCCAAAACATATTTACTACAACATAGATGCACTTTTTGCAAGCACTGCAACCAAAAATTTTAGTTCCATGGAAAAGTTAAACATGCATAAAGAACAACTGCAACTAAACTGTAAAGTGACAGAGGACTCCAAACATACACAGCCAAGGAATAAGTTAGATCCTACAGAATCTGTTACAAAGAAGAGCAATTTTAAACCACCGGGTGACATTGAGGTTATGTATACTGGAATGGGATTGGTTGAAAGAAATTTAATCCCTTAGATATGGCCTGGCAAGACCGAAAAGCAAGAATGTTACAGATTCCAATAGTAGCAATACATCACTTTCTTTCTGTACCAGGAAATATAAAACCACCATTAATATTCATTTTATAGTAGCCGATGGAAACTGTTTCTTCAGGGCAATTTCCTTCATTATTACTGGCAGTGAAGACTTCCATCTTATTATTAGGAGTGCTTTAGTTGCTCACATGAAAACTATTCATCAAAGATTGAGAACTTTTTTGCCACCAAGAACATCAATTACTCAGTATTTACAACAATCCAAGATGGAATGTTCATCAACTTGGGCCACTGAAGTAGAAATAATTGCCACCGCCAATCTTTTACAGACAAACATCTTTATGTACTCCTGCACGGAAAATACATGGAAATGGTTAAAATATTCAGCAATCCAAATACAGCATAACATCAGAGCTGACAGTCTATCAATATATCTACAACATACACATCAGAACCATTTTGAAGTTGTCACACAAACCAGGGGAAGTAATTCTCATACAGAATCAACAAGTTCTACTAAACTTCTTCAGACAGAATTAGAAAGACAGGTAAAATGGTCGTAAAAAAATACCAGTAGTGGAGTTGATCCATTGAGACAGCAAAATGAAATACAACCGAAGAGGCAACTTGATAACCAATCAAAAGGTAGAACCAAAACACAAGACGCTAAAAGGAAGAAGTTAGAAAGGGATTCACTTCCTGCTGTTATACAAGATTTGAAGCGAAAACAGGATGCACAGAGGAAAAGGGCTGACAGAAACGCACTGCCTGCAACCATTAAAGGTACAAACCGACAAAAGGATGCAAAGAGAAAGAGGATGGAAAGAGATGCTGTGCCTCCAACCATTAGAGACATAAACCGACAAAAGGATGTCAAGAGGAGGAAGGTAGAAATAAATATCATACCTGCAACTATTGAAGACATATACAGACAAGGGGGTGCAAAGAGAAAGAAGGCTGAAAGAGATGCCCTGCCTGCAACCATTAAAGACATAAACCGTCATCAGGCTGCTCAAAGAATGTATGAATTCAGGCAAAATCTCTCTACAGAAGATGCTACTTTAAGGAAAAAACCAGATACCACGAGAAAAAAGACAGAAAGAGATGCCCTGCCTCCAATTGTTAAAGGCGTAAACCGTGATCAGGCTGCTCAAAGAATGTATGAATTCAGGCAAACTCTCTCTACAAAAGGTACTATTTTAAGGAAAAACGAGATACCACGAGAAAGAGGATAGAAAGAGATGCCCTGCCTTCAACCATTAAAGATGAAAACCGACATCAGGCTGCTCAAAGAATGAATGAATTCAGACAAAATCTTTCAACAGAAGATGCTACTGTCAGGAAAAAAATAGATACCATGAGAAAAAAGGCTGAAAGAGATGCCCTGCCTGAACAATTGAAAAATTCAAATAGAAATCACAATGCAGAATACAAGAGAGAATTAAGGAAGAAAAAGAATAGTGACATCTCAAATAGAATTGAATTGTTTCGATTACACATAGAGGAGTCACCAGAATATATTTGCACAGTTTGCAACAGACAGTTATACCAACATCTGTTACCAAAGTAAATGCGAAGAAAATGAAATATAAGGATTTGTTTTACAAATGTTCAACCAAGGAAGTGTCCAGAAACAAGAAGGAGTACATATGTAAAACCTGTTTCAGGTACATACAGAAGAATACCATGCCTCCACAAGCTGTCGCTAATGATTTGACCTTACCAAGATGAAGAACAACAATAAAAGCGTTGTTCAATTGCTGTGTTAACATATATTTGTAGAGATTTTGTCTCATTTGCATTTACTCCATATCCCTTCATTGTAACCAGAAGCACCAAAGTTTATACTAGACTTAACTCCGTTGGAGGCCCGCCTACTTTCCATTTGTTACCCTTTTATGAAACTACTTGCACTTCCTCGGGGACGACAGACTGAAATCAAAGGGGCTGTAATCAATGTACCTATAGATGCACATCAAGTTTGTACTTCACTCCCACACACACCAAGCAGTGCTGGAATCATACCTGTTAAGATTAAACGCAAACAGTCATACAAAGGACATGTCTTCTTCCAAAATATTAGACCCAAGTTTATCATGGAATGTCTGCACTGGCTGAAGGAAAACAACAGACACTATTCGTCTATTCCTGAAACTTCAAACTGGGAAGACAAAAGTGAAAAGGAGGAAAAGGAAGTGTGGGATGCCTTGACTAATGATGAAGCTGATAATGAACAAGAGTCTTCACCAAAGAACCATAATGATACTGACGACAATAATGTTCAAGATGTTTAAGAGGATAAAACAAAATCTCCTGTACTATTTGATACTTGTGTTCAAAGAACTGATCCACAGTTGGATGCTGAAAATATTTTAACTTTAGCACCTGGTGAGGGCAAGTCTCCAGTAAACATCATGTTAGATGAAGGTTGTGAAGAACTCTCTTTTTCCCAGCTTCTACCTACTGGCAAATATGGATTTGACCACCAAAGACCAGTCCACCTTACACCTAAGAAGTACTTCAATGCTCGTATGCTAAACAAATCAGGAATGTTTGCTAGGAACATTGAATATCTGTTCTTTGCTCAATATGTGACGGAATACAAGCAAAGGATGGACACTATAAACATTGCAGTCAGGAAAGGTTACAGCAAATCACTCACTGGTGATTCAATAAATGTTGGAATGTTAAAAGACCCAGCTAAAATGCAGAGTCTCATTATGAAAGACAAAGCTGAAAAATTCCTCACCACAAGTCGTGGAACACCACCATACTGGCAACAACAAATGTACAAACTTTTAGCAGCAGTTAAACAATTTGGAATTTTTACTTTCTTTCTGACATTGTCTGCGGCAGATCTGAAATGGACAGATACCATCATAGTCATTACCAAACAACAGGGACGATCATTAACTGTTGAAGACATAGAAAACCTTACATGGGAAGAAAAATGTACCATTTTACGATCTAATCCTGTCACAGCTGCTAGGCATTTCGATCATCGCTTGCAGTGCTTTTTCAGAGACATAATTCTAAGTCCTGCTCAACCTTTAGGAAAAGTCATACATTACTCATATCGAGTAGAAATTCAACAACGTGGATCACCCCATGCTCACTGTGTACTCTGGGTAGAAAACGCACCGCAGCCAGATGCTTCAGAGAATAGTATTTGTGAATTCATAGATAAGTACATTTCATGTCATCTGCCACTATATGATGAAGATCCAGAATTGCACAATTTGGTAAAGACCTTGCAGTTTCATAACCACTCCATGTACCAACCCTAACCCTAACCCTTTAGTGAAATTTGCTGTCAGTGAAAAGCTTGAAGACTGTGAATATGCATCTTTAGAAGATCTTCTGAAAGACCTTGGTATTTCTCTGGAATGCTATACTGATGCATTGAGAATGTCCAAACGTGGAAAAATTATCATCTACAAAAGAAATACAACTGAATGTTATACTAATACCTACAATGAACATTTGTTGAGAGCTCGGGAGGCAAATTTAATGTACAGTACTGTCTTGACCCATATGCATGTATAGCTTACATGGTGGCATACATTACCAAAGATGAGAGGGAAATGAATCAAATTTTAGAATCTGTTCGTAATGAAGGCCCAAATCTTGACCTGAAGTCCTCAATGAAGCATTTTACATCTGCTTTTCTTAATGCAAGAGAAGTTAGTGCCCAGGAAGCTGTGTACAAGCTACTAAGCTTTCCTTTGTTTAAAAGTAATTACCTGCTGACAAGCCAGAAAATAGAGTCAGACTTCTGAAACCACATACTTCAATGCATGATATGGATAATGAAGATGAAGATGTTTTTCAAACCAACATAGTAGATAGATATGCAGCAAGACCACTAAAACTAGAGGAAATGTGTTTAGCAAACTTTGCAATTTGGTATACTTATGATGAGTCAAAAAGAAAAAGTGCCAATACAAATGAAGAGTCTGACAGTGAATCAACTTTGGACAACAATGGAAATTAAGAACGAATTCAACTTAGAGATGGACTTGGTCATATGAGAAAAAGGACAAAACCAGCCATTCTCAGATACCACAAATACTCAGAAACAAAGGAGAGAGAAAATTATTACTATTCACAGTTAATGTTGTACGTGCCATGACGAAACGAAGAGGAAGATCTAAACACAATGCCAGCTTATGAAGAGCAGTTTCAAAGTATGCATGACAGAATTAAAGAAAACAGGGAAAGTTTAGAACTACACTCAGAAATAATAGAAAGTGCCTTAGAACTATATGAATTAGCAGGTCCACCAGAACATGCTTTTGATAACATTGCTCCTCAAAGTGAACAGTAGGCTGCAGAACAAGCAAATGAAGGAGTTTCTGAACTTGAAGAATTTGCAATTTTACATCCAGATAAAAATCAGCACCCGCCTGACCATAACATTGTATACAATGCACATCATATTGGAATGGCTGTGGAAGTCAGACCTGGATTTCTTGGTGATGATGAGTACAGAAGAAAAATTCGTTCTCTTAATTAACTCGAAGCAGAGGGATGTTTTTCAACAAATTCTGCAATGGTGTGAAAGTGTCATTCATAATCAAGCCAAAAATTCTGATGTCAAACCACTACATATATTTGTTTCTGGAGGTGATGGCACTGGCAAATCACACGTGATTACTTGCATTTATCAAATGGCTCTTCGAAAATTGCAAACAGTTTTGGACAATCCTGATGACATTCACATTTTATTAACTGCTCCAACAGGTACTGAAGCACATTACATATCTGGTGTAACACTTCATTCAGCTTTCTTACTACCCCTTGGACAAACACGATCGTATGTCAGGTTGAGTGATGACAAACGTAATACTCTAAGATACAAGACAGATAAACTTCAGTTACTCATCATTGATGAAATCTCTATGGTAGGATCAGACTTACTTTTTCAACTACATTACCGACTCTTCAAAATCTCTGGATGAAATCAATCATTTGGCGGAATATCTGTAATAGCATTTTGCGACCTCTTCCAACTTCAACCTGTTATGCGAAAAATTGTCTTCAAATAATCATCAGATCCTCTGTCAAGAATGTATGAGAAGTTATGGAACGACTTCCAATTGGTTGAGCTGACTGAAATAATGCGGCAAAAAGATGAACTCCTTTTCGCATCACTTCTTAATAGAATTCGAACATCTTCCCATACAAATGAAGATCTACAGACACTTAAGTCCAGAGATTTATCTTCAGGTCAGTTAGAATATCCAAAGGATTGTTTGCATGTTTTTTCCACCAATGCCAAGGTTGATACTCATAACACTGCTATGTTGTTTACTTTAGATGCACCACTGGTATCCATAACACTGCTATGTTGTCTACTTAAAGCAGTGTTATGAGTATCACAAAGTTCAGGGAATTACTAAAAACAATATTGTGGTATCATTTGAAAACAATTTCTTTGATGGACAAGCATATGTAGCTTTGAGCAGGGCTAAAACACTAAATGGATTGTTTATTGAAAATTTTAATGAGAAAAAAAAATCAAAGCAAACAAGGATGTAATAAAAGAAATGGATCGAATGAGAACAGCATCTATAAATTCTCCATTCTATAACTTCTTGAATAATCAACCAGCAACAGTTGTGTCAGTATCTAATGTACGTTCTTTTCCTCTACACAAAGAAGACCTTCACTCAGATCCATGTCACATTATCAGTGATATCATTATACTAAAAGAAACTTGGTTATCCAACAAAATTAAAGATGACATTTTCCCAGATTGTTTCAAAGTGCATAGAGTTGACAAACCTGCTACATGTGATAACAGGACAGCTGGTGGTGTTGTAATTCTAGTAAAAAATTCCATAGACAGTGAGTGCATCTTGGTACAAACAGAGAAATACTTGCAGATTTGTGGTGTCCTACTCAAAACATCTACCAAAAGTTTTCATGTAGTTGGTATTTATAATTCTCCTAATCCAGAGAATTCTAGGACAAACTGTACCAAAAGACTACTAGATATTTTTAATAAAAAACCATTCCTTCTCAATTCAATCATCATCACTGGGTGACATGAACCAGGATGCTATGGATACTGACAAACCGTCTGAAATTCA
>MJUU01074469.1:0-30809 GCA_002080025.1 Modiolus philippinarum
CCATATAAATTATTAGCATCTATATAAAAAAGATAATTTGGATTACGACCGAATTCATTTGAATTACTTCTATCTATTTTTTCTTTATTAGTAAATTTATTATTTGCTTCAACATAACGTTTCCCTAATACCCCGGAAAATCCGCCTCTAATAGCTTTTTAATCATATTTAACATATCTATATCATTTATCAAATCTAATTTTATTCCTGTATATCTTAATCCTGCATTCCATGATAAACCAGGTGCTGAATAACAATAAGCTGGATCTATTTCATAATATTTTAAACATAGTTCTCTAAAATTCTCAAATACATCGGTTAATATTAACACATCTAGTTTTTGATAAAGCATTAAGTAATCTTTAAATGTTTCACAATATCTATCAAATATCTTTTTTCCATGATTATATTCTTTATCTGATATATCTTTTTGATTCAATATAGAATAAAATTCTTTTTTATCTGGGAAAAATTTATTTTTTGATTTCTCTAAAGAATCAAAATAATCATATGGAAATACACCTTTAAAACTTCTTTCCCATTTCTTTTCACTTTCGTTATACTCATGATATTTTAAATCTTCAAATAAAANATTTGTATAATGCTCAATTAATTTTTCGTCTCTTTCTTCATGCATTTTCATTTCTTTACTAAATTCATTATTATAAAATCCAAATAATTGATTTTTAACATGAATAAATAATTCTTTTTTAAGTATTTTATAGTGATCATCTTTTAATGTTTTAGATAAGTTATCTATACTACTCAGTAAAAATATCATACTATCTTTAAAAACTAACTTAAAATATGAATCCTTAAATGTTATTGATATGTAATTTTCACTATCTTTTGGTAATACCTTTACTTGTTCGTATTCTTTTTTATGTTTTAGTAGTTCTTCAGTTAAAAAATGGAAGTCATATCCGCTCCCGTTATGGAAAAAGATTGGGAATTGTTTTAATCTCTAGATTCTAAGCTATTACAACTAGAGCAGGAAATTCCTCTAAATTGACCTGATAAATGGTTATGTTCAATTATTTTTTCTTTTCTTTCTAATTCCTTTTTACACATATAACAACAATCAGAAGTATTATATAGTTCTTCTTTTTTCTCTTTTGATATTTTAAATTTCTTTTCTGCATGATAATAAGCCCATTTAATTTTATCTTTATAATGTAAACATGTTTTTACAAAATCTTCCTCAGCATTTTCACTAGGTTCATGGTTAATATTTTTATTTGGTATAACATTAGGATATTGAGAAACTAATTGTAAATTATAAGAAACTACTTTTTGTTGTTGTAAATTTATTGTATTAACTTTAAAAGATAATTTAATGTTTTCTCTTTTTATTTTATTTCGTAGATTATTAATATCAATCTTTCTCCTTTTAAGTTTATTAATTTCACAATATTTATTTATTTCATAATCGCTTATTTCTATGGGTCTTTCATCTTTAACCCATTTATCGAAAATTTTATCTATCAACTTATTAAAATATTTTTCAATATATTTTTCTTTAATTTTATCTATATATTTTTTTGTTTCTTCATTATTTATTTCATTATTAATGTATTTATGATAAACTGTTTTTGCTCTTTTTTCAGTTAACTTTCCTTCTTTTATTATTTTATCAATAATCATATTTTTTATTTTTGAATTAACATTATGTGATTTACTTTTAATTCTTAATTTATTAATTTGTTTTCGAAGATCAACATCCATATAATTTAACTTTATATTAATTGCTTCAAAGTCCGCATATCCAACAAATGATAGTTTTAATTTAAAATGATGATTTTTAAATTCACACTTACTTCCTTCTTTTGGCATTTTATATTTAAATGGTTCATTGCAATCCTTTTTATGTTTTTCTAAAGCTTTTTCAGTAGTATATGAAGCAAGAATACAATTTCTACAATGATATCTTTTGTGATGATTATGATTAATTAAAGTGTTAAAATTCTTTATTAAACAATAATGTTTTTTATTATTTAAAGTAACATATAATAAATCTATTTCATATTTCCTTTCTTTAAAACTGGTTCTATACAGGGGATAAATATTTCGTAATTTTTTTTCTTGATTTAATTTATTAAAATTCTCATCTTCTGGGTCTAATAGTTCTTTTTCAATTCCAAACATATTAATGGCTATATCTTTGTTTTGTTTTTCAAATGTTTCAATTGAATTTATACTCATCGGAAATTTAATATTTTTTGTATTAATATGATCTAAAAAAGGTTTGTAAATTGATTCTCTTGCGGGGTTTTTATTCATTTTTTTAAATGTATCGGAATATTCTTTATGTTCATCAGGTTTTTCTTTTAATTTATATAGTATTCCTGCAATTACACTATAAGCAAAACAGTAGTTATCATTGTTTTGTATATTTAATAAACTCTTAAATTTTTTTAAACTTTCTATAGTCAAGAATTACAGATGACTCAATTTTAAATTTTTTTTCTTCGCTGTACTGCCGGCTATTTTTTTTTTTTTTTTTTTTGGGGAGGGGGGGGGTCAAATTTTTTTTCACTTTTTCTGTGTAAATATTTTCTCCTTCAGGATGTTTTTTTTTTTTTTTAACACAATACCAATATGTTATATTGACCCTTCCCACTACCGAATATTTTTTGAGGAACGAAAAAAATATTCGGTGGGGGGAAGGGTCAATATAACATATTAGTAATTCAAACTGACGCTTTGAGAAAATAAGAGGTGTAAAAAAATGAAAAACGTATAAGCAGCATGCTCGAAAAATACTTTTCCAAATTTACTCACACCATAAAGGCCGATTATACCATTATGAAGGCATGAAAAATGTCGAGAATGCCCAGTGATGTCACATCCTAAGAACACAACTGCACAGCACTCCTTATTTTATTTTGTATGATTTTGATGTTATGTTTACAGTTTTCTTAATGACAAAATTGCTACATTTAATTGCCGGAAAGGCCATATATGGCAACAGTCTTGGGAAAGGTAACAAAATGTTTACTTACCAATGCAAAAATGGAGCTGTGATCGTCCTTTCAGAGTCAAAATAATTTACAGCGACTCCAGTTTATCATTGTTTGATACCGTGGTGACCATATATATCGTATTATTTGACGTTATATTTTTATCATAGACAAAGTAGGGTATGCTTCCATGAGGTTCTAAAACCCTAATAATTAGAACACATGTGGGCATAAAAGCTTGGGCATGAATTTAGTCACCTAGCATACTGCAAGGTATTCAAATGGCACGATCTTAACTGAATGGAAACATGTGGCAAAAAAGTTTGCATTTTGGAGTCATTTTAAATCTTATTTTAAAATAGGCTTACATGTATCTCAATCAAACTCCTCCGATTCTCAAACATACTTCAACGATTACATTATAAACCCCTCCGATTCTAAAAAAAAATATTCAATTATCAAACAAACCCCTCCGATTCTCAAACAAATCCATCTTATTCTTAAACAGATCCCTCCGATTCTAAAACAAACTCCTCTGATTCTCAAACAAACACCCCCAATTCTCAATAAAAAAAACTACCTTCCACTAGAAAATTGCACAAAAATGATTAGCTTTGATGATATTGTGATGACTTTGTTCTAATTTATCATGCAATAAAGTACATGAACCCTCCGTGCATAATCATCTGTGCATTGGATTTTTGAAATGCTTTAGTGTAAAACAGAATTTTGAACTACGTACTCCGATGGCTGATGCAATAGTAATCTTGTCATGTCTCGGGAACATTTTGATCTACACTATGATATCATTTGTTATGTTTGTCCTTTGATGTCAATCTGTCGTGTTCTGTTATTTCATTAATGCAGGATACAAATTTCTTGCAAATTTCTCGACGGAAAATGTAAACAATTTCGTTCCGTTTTCCTTTAATGAGAATAAAAGAAAATTATAAAGGTAATTAAACTAGAAATAAAAAGAAGGCATAGAAATCGTGTCTCTATAAAAGTAAGAGGTAACTGCTTTATCTTTGCTTAATTTTAGCTGTTCATGTAGATTGCTTTCAATTATTATTTTTCAAGCGTTAATATATCTATCAGTAAACTTTTTTTGGAAACAAAATGATTTTATTAGTCCTGAAAAGGTCTACTCGTCATGTCTCTGATTGGAACGGTCAGGATTCTAAAGCAGACTTAGATCAGTTCTAGAGCAGACCTGATACATGTTCTAAATTAAATAGCTTAGAGGAGGTCTTATGACTGCTCAGAATTCACTTTAACGGAGCTTATGTCTGCACCGTACAGTAATTGTGCATTTTTACATTCCCTCAAGTTCAAACGTAAACCAGGACGTTCGTTTACATACGTGGTAAAATTAAGCATTCAAACTGATGTTTCAGCACCATTTTTTTTTACTCTTTACATATTTGTGAATATGTAGTATAATTAGTTGACAATTGTTTAAATTACATATTGCCATATTTCTGTCTAGAAAATATCCCTTCTTCACTTAAAATTTTTGATCGAATGTAGTGTTTTGCAAATGTTTAAATTGATTGGTTTCAATCAAACCATCTTTCAACAGAGTTGTACCGTTATGGTTGTCATTTTATAATTCACCCTTTACCAAGCAGTCTACTAGCGGTCTGTACAATTTCAATGTTTAGACAATTTTGGAGTTTGATTTGGACCACCTGATAAAATGAAGATGATGTTAAGATTTTTTTCAAGAGTAGACTAAAAAGTATTTGGGAAAAAAATTAACCCTTTGCTTAATGCTAAAAAAATCTATACCTAGCATATAAATATCATGTGTTTCGGTGTCATTGTTGCATAGTTAATAATTTGTAATGGAATCAAGCCTGTTATTCCAAGTCGATCAAAAAATTTTACTATTTTTCGTCGTTTTTTTCTTGATTGGTTGCAAAACATACTTGTTTTATCTTTTAATATAATGATAATCGTATCTGATCTATTTATCTATTTGAACTACTTGAAGAGCGTATTGATAGTCCTGTCTAAAGGTGTCTATCTCTCGTATTTAGTATGTGCAATGATATTTCCATTTAATGATTAATTTGGTCTGATCTATTTATATCTTTGAACTATTTGGTGAGCGTATTGATATTTCCATTTAAATGTGTCTCTACCCGTGACACGTTATTCATTCTTAATTTTACTGTTGTTGAGATAACATTTATACAGGTATGGTTATAACTTCTATCTTTGTCGCAAATAATTAAATACCGAAGTTACTGTGAATTTATTTTCTAACTAAATTTCATTTCAGTGTCATATTAGGATTCAAGTAATATTTACTCATTTTTTTCACCTTTAAGAAAAAAAAATAAATAAAACACAACGACTGTTTGTGTTGGATATAAGCGGAATTGAAATGGGGAATTGCATTGTACTTTTGGTTTTGGTAGAATTAAAACTATTCATCCAAAACCTAATCTATTGAGAATTTTAGCACAGGGGAACGATGAAAAGGTCACAATTAATTTTGATTATCAATGTTCAGTTTTCTCTTTGTACCCTTACACTTGGCTATCTTATACTATTTATGACAATTTGATTTTGGCTTGTCCAAAATATTTTGCATTGTGAAAATATTCTGAGATTAAAGGTCAAATTTTTGTAATCTGCTTTTTGTTTAAAAACAGCATCAAACTAAGCTTTGCAAGTAGTGGCTTACTTTACTATTGTCTATTTTCTCATGTGCAAGAAAGCACAAAAAGCAAGAATCCTCACCGTCAGTTTGAATTACGGACCTTTTTGTGATAGGAAAATCGTGATTTCTAGAAATCTCAAACCAAAACAAAAGGCCAGAATATATTTTACAAACATAATTAAGCAATTTACACTCATACTAATATGATATAAATGACCCATAAAAATATATGTGGGCTATTGACAGAGATAGACCAATGAAATATCAAGTTATGTTCATATCCAGAACACATTTCTTTTCAACCTTTTTCCCCCGAAAACAATAATAGATTTGTAACGTACACAAATAAAACTACGTAAAGACTTTGAAAGTGACAGTGATCACTGTACTCCTTGCTTGACTACGAAAACAGTTCTTACGTACCTTGGCATTATTTGTCTTAAATTTGAAATCAAATTATCGATAGTCACTTATTTTATTTTAGGTAAGTTGAAAGATACATGATTGTCAAGTATAATTACAAAAATATCAGTGGTCTTTGAGACAATGAGGAAATTTACTTAAACTGCCAACAGTTTTGAAATCCACTTGGAGAAGGTATGTATCCTAAATAAAACAAATTCTAAAAGTATGGTTATCAGGTTAAGTGGTCTTCGAGACATTCGGGATATTAACCATCATTAAAATCATATTTTAGAATTCTGAGTTTTAAGGATGTTCTTTTTATTTCGCAACACTTGCCAAAATAAAATAGTATATTTAATAATTTCATAAAAAAAGAAAAAAAAAATGATTCTTGACATTTTCAGGGAATTTACCAAAACTGAAACCGGAATCAAAATTCAGAAAGCTTATTGTGCATCTACATACTAAATGCAATAATTCTTTCCTAACTGGTCATTTTCGAGGAAAGAGGTCTCGGTTATTTTGATTTTAGTCTAGTGTAAGAACCTTTTTCTTCCACAAAAAAAAGAAAAAAAAAAAAAAAACAAACTGAAGTCAAATAAATCCTGCCATTCCTTGTGGGTTTTCCATATGTGACCTCAAATCATTCACGGAGTTTATAATGGTAACAAGTGTGACGCTGATAATATTGAACGTTAGATTGCACGTTTACCCGTACAAGGAAGAATGATGCAAACCTGTCTTCTATGGGATGTCCTTCAAGGAAGAGAAGCTCAGATTCACTTGTCTTAACTCTGGAACTGACCAATCAAACTGTTCATTTTTATTGATTTTAGGGTTTCAAGATTCTTATTTACTCAAGACAGAATACAGTGTAACGTGAGAATTAAAAGTAGAATTAAACAATGCATGTAATAAATAAAATAACAATGAAGAAAATTCTTAACGATAAAATTTATAATAATACAATGTGAATAAAACAATGATAAAAATTGTACATCATCCTAATTTAATAATACAATGTATATAATTTACACGATGTACAACTTTGGTTAGACATACTGATACGTTATCTAATACCCATTTGTTGCACAATGAGAACATACCTTTCAATTTTATCTCGGATGGATTTTCGTAATAGAACCGGGAATATATTTGGTCCTTTCTATGTTTATTGCCTCGTGTTGACATATAAATAAATCATGAAATTCATATCTAATTACTTTAAAACATCAATTGCATTTACACTTTTCACGAACTGTATTTCGTCAGCGTCAAATTTCGACTGGAAATTTTATATTTGAACAGCTAAAATAAGTTATCATAATACAATGTTTACTCATTAATCTTAGTAAATAGTTCTCTAATTCAAAGTCTGACTTAAATATGCTATAAAATACACCCCCTGAAGAACTGGCAATAACACTGTTCCGTTTTTGAAAGAATTGGTCCTGTAATATCTTTTTTACAGGAAACTTAATTTCGGTATAATCCAAACCTTTTTGGTAATTCCAGACACAACTATAACCCATGTTGTCCAATATAGACTTAACATTGCTCATCCATTTCGATTAACATATTCCTGATGTATGCATTTGAACTAACAATATATACATCTTTCCTGAAAATCTATCACTGTTATGTATTAGTTTCATCCAAAAATTTAACATTCTTACTTTTATGTTTACATCTATCGGATATCTTCCAGTTTCACCGTATACCATGAAGAAAGGGGTGCAAGATATAACAGGCAAAATTCTTTTCAAGAATTGGAGATGGATTTTTTCAATGATATCAATATTTTCGAATCCCCATATTTCCGAAGGATACAACAGAATTGGCTTTACAAGACAATCAAATATTTTTATTTGCAAATCAATAGGATGATATATATTCCGAGTTTTTTTCTGTATAATGCATTAAGTGATTTTCTAGCTTGCTCAACCACTTACAATATCCATGACGATACATCACGACCGGCGTGACGTCACAATAGAAGGTGTAATAAAAGTGCACGGGACTTTTCTTATTTTTAAAAGGTATCTGCAGACTCAAAATCATGTTTTACAGATGAATAAGCTACTTACTCTCGACTGACATCAACATCGGTATATCTTCAACTCATGCAAGAAATTATTCCTCTTATTCTTTCTTTTCAACACGCTCCAATCGGAAAGGGACGAATTTTTTTTTTCATTCATGAAAGAAATCCCGATCTTCTCTCATTCAAGAAGCTATTATTCTGTATTAATTAAAATCTTTGAATCAAACAATGTAGGATTATGTGTAGCATATCTCATTTTGTCAAAAGCCACATGTTGGAACTTTTGTCAAAGTCAACATAGTTGGCGTCTTGTTTGCATTAGAATAAATATAACAAAGTCTGATATTTATACAAAATCTCTTCAATTGTTCATCTGAACACTTTAGGAAACATTCCATATAATAAATATAAATCCCTAAACTCGAAAATGCAGAATTTGCGTCGAATGTCAAAAGTGTCAAAATATCAAATAAAGTATCTTATTTGCTGTGTTTTTCGTTGTGGCAAAGATAAAAGACCTTAATTGCGGAAAAGCGTCTAACTGGGGATGAAAAAACATGTGACTAGAAGATAGCGATGTCATAAAATACTTTGTTATCAAATGTTATTAAAAACTTAAAACATTTTTATAAAACTGGTTAATCAAGTGGTTAGTTTTTTATATGATTATAATACAATTTCAAGGATTCGAAATATTATTCTGATTTGATTGTAGTTTAAAAAAAATATTTGAATTTGGTGTTTTTATCTGTAAAGTCCTTGGTATCAAGATAAGAATAAAATGGGTCGGGTTCAACTGATGTTTGAAACGCTTTTAATTTGATTAATAACTGGTCTAGAATATTCTTTTTCCAAAAGTATAAAAAAATTCACTATTTCAGTCTTTTCTTTTTACTCTATATCCTATTGCCTTTTTAAATTAAAACCCAAATCAAAAAAAAATTACACACACCAAAAACTGCTAGTTATTACCTGCGATCTCTGTTTAGCTGCAAGAAACATGTTGGTTAAAAGTAAAGAAAAGTATGAAAAAGGAAATCAAACCCTAACTATATTAAAATCACAAGTCATTCTTTAATAGATATTGAACATTTTCAGTTGTTCCGAAAACTTTTAACTGTTAATAGATAAGTAATCGACAGCGAATGCAAAGTAGACACTATTATTATCGATGTACGATGTCTTTCTAGTTCCTCGGAAACATTGATGAAAGAAACAAAATGAAGTCGCTAAACCCAAACATGTTGGTCATGGACACTTAATCAATAGTGCAGCATGTAGTACTGCCAAAGACCAGTCTCTGTATTATCAAAATGTTTTTGGCATGCCATGGCTTGGGGATATTGACAGTTTTAGTAAAGTTGAAGCCATCTTTTTTAATGTATGCTATTAAAAATATTTCAACATTTCAATTGAAACGAGGATATCATTTCAACATATTTTTTTCTTCAATTTTTAAGACTAGTATGAAAAAGAAAGGAAATGGATGGGTAAATGTCAAGTAGACAACATCCAATATCCAGCTTAAAACGACCCAAAACAAAGCATCTAGGGGTCACCACACGGTCTTCAACACAGTGAGGAACCTCACACCATATCAAGCCCTAAATGGCCCCAAAAAGGTAAAAAGTAAATAAATCCATGGAAACAAACCACATCCAATAACGCTAATATCAAGAAACTAAAATTTTATGAGAAGACAAGGACAAGCCAATGACCAACATATTCCTGACTTTGGACAAGCGCAAAAATTGCGGTGGGGTTAAACTCGTTTTCTTGGATCCAAAAACAAGATATTAAACTACACATTGATTTACCACTATAGTCTATTTTAGTAACGGCGGTCATGTTTATCGACCAAGCAAAATTCCCACATCAGTTGTTCTGTGTAGGATACACTTAGTAATGCTCATATAAACATTTGGTACAATCCGCCTTACAATTTCAGAGGAGATATTTGAAAATATTTGCGTCGAATATCAGCAAACAAGTAACTCAGAGACAAAGCCATCATCGGTCATCTAACAAAATGCTTAAGGTAGATAAACACTTAAGGTAGATAGAAGGTTTGGGCCCAATAAAACTAGTTTAAACCCGCCGCAGCAGGTTTGCGCCTGTCCTAAGTCAGGAAATTTATTAAGCCTTTGTGTGTCTTGTCTGTTTTCTAGTTAGTTCACTTTATGTCTATCGGAGTCTAGGAAGATGCTTATTTCGCTGAACTTGATTACTCTTTTATTTAGGGGCCAACTCCGACCTACCGTTGGATGTTGGGATGTGGGGTTTCCTCACCGTTCATTGAAGATCTTATGGTGGCTTTGAGTTGTTATTGCTCCCCTTAGGGTCGTTGTCTCTTTGACACATTCCCCGTTTCCCATTCTTTTTCTTACTGTTGTGCTGCGCAATTCAATCGCGCATTAGAAAATAAAGAGCCGGATACGGGGTAGGTTTGATTTTCGTGCCGGAAAAGTAATGTGACGGCTTTTCGTTTGTGACGTCATAATTGAATGACAAATGTGAAACGTCACATTTCGTTTAGTTTGCCGCGAATTAACTCCCTTTTCCCGTAAACAATGTTTGATTCGGAAACTTTGCAAAATATTACCGTTGAAAGCATGGTGACATATACATTTTATTATTGTAACCAATAAATTACATCATAAACTACCCGTTCACAAAAATACATCAAATTCTCATGGATAAAAAGTTCATTTCCATTTAGCTCAAAATTGCCTTTCCATATTTTCCCCGCGCATTCTATGTAAATTATGCCGAAAAATGGCTAAAAATGAGCAAACTTTGATCTCAATTCTAAAAAAAGCAAGCATGTTGACCCATACTTTTTATTACAGATTTCGGATAAGTAGGATTGGTTCTTCAATTGTGCCGACTTACTACAAAATCTCATGGATATGAATATTACTGTCTATCTACCTTAATAATGATGATTTTTCCCAATAAAAATAGGGTCCATTGTAAAACTATATTCGACGCTAGGGGCCATGTTTTTGTCGGATCTGAACAAAATGAGCAATCTCTGTAAAGGACCTCTCATGCGTTATTCCTGTAAAATTAGCTTGATATTGCTTCAGGGTTTCGTCGGAGGAGATGGAAATTCTGTAGGGCCAATGTTAAACTATGTATTTGGCTTGAAGCCATGTTTTTTTTTTTTTTTTTTTTTTTTTTTTTTTTGGATTCGGAGCAAAAAGAGGTATCTTTGTAAAAGACCTTTGATACATCATTCCAGTAAAATTTAGTTAAATTTGCGTCAACAGCTTTAGAAGAGATAATGGAAATGATGTTTTCCCAAAATGGTCCAATGTAAAACTAAGTTCCGTGCTGGTGGCCATGTTTTTGTCACATACGAATGAAATGAGCAATCTTTGTGATGAATCTTCCCTACATAGTTTTTGTAAAGTCTGCTTAAATTAGCATCACCGCAGAGGAGTAGATGAAAATGTGAAAAGCTATGTCGTAATTTCGACATCGCAATGTCGTAATTTCGACAACAGTATGTGGTAATTTCGACATCATAATTATGTCGTTATAACGACATAATTATTTTTTTTCAAATGACACCTATCGGCATCCGTAATCAAGTGACTGAATTATTAATTAGTATCTATTATCTTTAAAAGAATAAAATATTGGTGTTCTTTTGTTAAAGTTGTGTCTAGAACCATTTCTTAGCTTTAATTTTGTACTTATTTAAAATGCTGTTCCTCCTGTAAATAATAAAAACTAACCTGTTTTTAATTTTCCAAAGTTGAATATCGTAAATATGTATAACGCCTTTCTAAAAGTCTCTAATATGCTTTATAACGAATTGTGATTTATGAAGAATTTTAATACTGGTATATACAACAAGTGTAATGGAAAACAGTCCTCTCAAAGAGTAAAAAAGCAAAATTTGAGTTTCAGTTGTTGATTTTACTAGCCAAGTGAATTATGACAATTACAATGATAGCTAATTGCTAGTTCGAAAAGTGTTATATCAGGATGATGAAACAAATTTCTAGTTTTTGTCGAAGAAATGTGTATCTGTGAAGTATACACACAGGCATGTTAATTTAAGAAAGTGAAATCTATTTCAGTTAATCGAATTTATTTGTTCAGAATAAAGATTAAAGGCCAAGATAAGCAAGTACTTTGTCCACGCCAATTCACACGATAGACTGTTACACAGATAATGTGACCAAAGGAGCGGTCGATTGCTTTGGAAATCGATTAAAACTGATACGTATTTTATGAATAAAAGCAAATAACGTCTCACTCGTTTTTAATTTTTTCTTGGTTTATGGTGTTGATCATTTCGGGTTGTTTTTCTCCGTCAGCTCTTTTTGATTGGCTTTATGAAAGAAAAGTTACTTGGCAAAATTATCATTTGGGGAACAATGTCATACTTCACTTTCAATTTCTTGCTGTCTGAGTCTTTTTCTTTTAATTTTATTGCAAACATAAGAAATATATGTATCAAATTCATCGCTACTTTACAGGCGATCATTTTTCGTAAAATTGACATGGGTCACTAACACTATTGAAAACAAGACTCATTTTTTTGGTAGCCTGGTTACAATTAAATCAATAAACCGATATCATAGTGGTATGAGACCATTGTGCAGTTTCCATTTTTTATTCACCGTGCGCGGTCCCGGCTTATGAATAGGCCCGCAGCATCCTCTGAGCTTGGAGTATGAGTCTTCCTAACCCCGGCATATAGAAATATGACCCATTCCATGGTTGTGCGGGATTAATACATACACAACCCATCTTTCGGATGGGATGTAAACTCATGTCCACGTGTTGGAAGAAATGCCACGCTTCCTGCACGTTAAAGAACCCTTGTAGCAAGCTCTTTTTGAGTGGTCCGTAGGTGATCCGCTACAAGGCTAAATTCCCCACCCTTTTCGATTTCACCCTATTTTTCCAGTGGCAGTCAGAATTTCCCGTCCCATGGCTCTTTCCATACCCCAAAGTGATTATTTATGAACAAACTTGTTCTCGTCTTGATATAGCTGAAATATTGCTGAGTAGACGTTGAACAATATTCAATCAATCAATCAATCATACAATTTTAATCGGTACAAATGATCGCCCCCAATTTATTAATTCGGATTATTATACGTCGTAAAAAATCTCTTCACTTCAAATTCAGATTTCTTATTTACATCATAGATAATTTAATGTGTTATGGAATTCTAATTCTATCAGGTTTAGTGAAATATTCACTGTTTGACGTATGATAATTGTAAAAAATCATAACTGTTTGTAGTTATTTCATTGAAGATACAATGTTTAGTTTAAAGCACTACTAGGCCAAATAAAAATTGGCGTGGTTCCGGTCGCCTCTCTAAAAAATAGAATCGGCAGGTCGGGATTTGTGTTTATTTTATTTTTATTTTTAACTTGTATTTTATATTTCACTTGCACATGTACTGTAACCTTCCGTAGAAAGCCATGTATTATCCAAACATTTTATCCTAGAAAGGTTTAGGTGGTTGGGCCGTGGATGCTTGAGATTTTATCCCAGTTAAAAGAGAATAGATTGGCCATTTAGTACATAGGTGGAACTGGTCACCCATACAGAAAGCACCCCTTTCGATTATTTTCATGTGATTACGGAACTGCCTGTGATTTTGTTAATCACTAATTATAAATTGTACTTTCTGTTCCCGTTGATTAAATCACTTCTCTAAGGTCAAGAAAACATATAAATTCGTTATTTTCTATTCAGCAGTTCTTTGGTTGACTATAAGAAGTTTTGCCAGTGTAGATTTTCAGGGGCTTTCGAGTTTTAGCTCCATCGGAGCTTTGATTTAGGGCTTGAAATCCTTTAAAATATTAACTTGCATCTGAAATAAACACGGATACGACAGTTCGTGCCGAACTCGTTCCGATTTATAGGTGCCCTAAAACTTCCTGAGGGTATGCAAATTCCAATTTCGCCGCATTTGGGCTCTTTTCCCATCAAATATTTTGTAGAAATCTTCCGATAGAGTAAATTTAAATACTTCACTAGAATAAACTATGAAAAATACGGATTTACAGCTTCAAAATAACTACGAACTGCCACAGATCTCCACTAACATTTTGTCAGTCAAGAGTGGCCATAAAAACAAGGGTCGGTCGATTTTTATTTATTTTTTGTTTTTGGACGGTCGAAAAAAGTCTAGGTTCGCCAAAAAAAAAAAATAGGGTCAGTCAGGTGACCGGCCATTCACTTATTTATTTGGCTTATGTTTATTCATTTGTTATTAGTGTATTTTGATGCATGTTTCATTTGAAACTGTTCAACACTGCATTGGGGAATTTGATAGTTACCATCCATATCACTTCTCAAAAATGGTGCTTCCTTCTATAGTTGTAAGCATACCTTTTTGATTTCACATTAACAGATTAACATGTCGGACTTGTATGTCTTTGTAAATATTTGGTCAGATAAAGGATACATAATTTATTTTAAGCCGTGCATTGAGCAACAATTTACTTAGTGTAAGTTGATTTCTTAATTGAGTAAGATTTTCCAATAACCAAGTGCAATTTCTTATTTGTGCTACTGCTAGTGTCTGTATGACGTATATTTTGATACATTTTGATGCTTATGATTTTAAAAATGTGATTACTTTTTCTCTCTCAGATTTTACCTATTTTGGTTTATGGATTTCCAAATGTTTTGATTTGATCTGCTCTGAAGAGACATATGCTGTCGAAATGCGCATATGCAGAAACTTAATTCACAGTAACTTCGGTATTTTGTTGTATATTACCACTGGGGAGATGTCACCGCTGGTGGACTGTCTTTCTCCGAGGGTATTCAACAATTCAGTAGTTAGTACTTTTGGTGCTGGCCCGAAAACCGATTTTGAAAGCTACGAATATCTAAATCTAAGAAAATTTGTTAAAACCTAAGGAGTAGCTCTTTGTTGCATAGGTTTGTCCTTAGCTGATGTTTGCTTTCTTTTTTAGATCCTTCTGGTAAGTTGTTCTCTCTCAGATAATACCTATGTCTGATTACGGATTTCCAAATGTTTTGATTTGATCTGCATTGAAGAGACATACGTTGCCCAAATGCGCCTATGCAGAAACTAAATTTAACGTTACTTCGTCATTTGGTCATTTATTACCACTGGGTTGATGCTGGTGGAATCTTAGTCCACGAGGGACTATGGTGCTGGCCCCTAAACTGATTTTATTTGAACACTTGCAATATCTGAATTAAGGATTATTCTATTAAAACCTAAAGAGGCGCTCCCTCTTTCATAGCTCTGACCTAAGCTGATTTTGGCATTTTTCAAATCCTACTCAGTCGGGTAATTTGTTCTTCTCAGATTTTACCTATTTGGGTTGATGGACTACCAAATACTGTAAACGGGAGATTTTCATGAGGGCTTTATTTTCGCTAATTTCGCGATTGGCACATATTTGCGAAAATTTCCTTTTGCATAAATTTGTTTTCATAACTTATGTAACGAAACCCTAGAATCGCGAAAATTAAACCTCGTGAATAGGTTTAGAAATCAAAATCGCGAAATTTAAACCACGTTTAAATATCCTCTTTTACAGTATTTTGATTTGATCTGCACTAAAGAAAAATAAGTTGTCGAAATGTGCATATGCAGAAAAAAAATCACAGTAACTTCGTTATTTTATTATTTATTACCACTGTGCCGAAGCCACTGCTGGTGGACTGTTAATCCCGAAGGGCATCCACAAACCAAGTAGCCAGTATTTCAGTGCTTGCCCGAAAACCGATTTTATTTGAAAACTTGAAATATCTAAATTTAAGAAAACTTTGTTTCAAACCTAATGAGTATCTCCCTCTTGCATAACCCTGTCCTTAGCTGATTTCGGCTTTCCTTTTTTTGATCCTACTGGTAGTTTGTTCTCTCTCATATTTAACCTTTTTTGCTTTATTAATTTCCAAATGTTTTGATTTGATCTGCACTGAAAAGACATAAGTTAAAATCCGTATAGGCAGAAACAAAATTCACAGAAACTTTGATATTTTGTTGTTTTTCTACAACAAGGCATATGCCACTGCTGGTGGACTATAAGTCCCCGAGGATATTCACCAACCCAGTAGCAAGTACTTCAGTGCTGGCCCGAAAACCGATTTTATTTAAAGATTTGCAATACCTGAATTTAAGAATATTTTGTTTTTAACCTACAGAGTATCTCCCTGTTGCATACCTCTGTCCTTAGCTGATTTAGGCTTTCCTTTATAGATCCAACTAGTAATGTGTTCTCTCTCAGAATTTACCCGTTTCTATTTATTAATTTCCGAATGTTTTTGTTGATCTACACTGAAGAGACATAAAATGTCGAAATGCGAATACGCAGAAACTTAATTGACAGTTACTTCGGTATTTTGTTATTTATTACAACTTGGCTGTTGCCACTCTTGGTGGACTGTTAATCTCTGAGGGTATTCAACAACCCAGTAGTCAGCACTCCAGTGCTGGCCCGAAAACCGATTATATTTGAAAGATTGCAGTATCTAAATGGAAGTAAATTGTGCTTAAGCATAAGGAGTATCTCCCTATTGCATAGCTCTGTCCTTAGCTGATTTTGGTTTTCCTTGTTTAACCTTACTGATAAGTTGTTCTCTTTCAGATTAAACTTGTTTTGGTTTAACGATTCTCAAATGTTTTGATTTGATCTCACTGAAGAGACATTAGTTGTCGAAAAGTGCATTTACAGAAAAGAAATTCACAATAACTTTAGAATTTTGTTGTAAATTACCACTTTGCCGATGCCGTCGCTGGTGGACTACTAGTTCCCGAATGTATTCACCAACCCAGTTGACAGTTCATCGCTGTTGGCCCGTAAACCGATTATAGTTGAAAACTTGCAATATCTAAATTAAAGAAAATTTTGTTAAAAATGAAGAGTATCTCCTTTGTCCCATAGCTCTGTTGTGCTGAGCTGATTTTGGCTCTGGGCCGATGTCACTGTTGGTGGTCTGTTAGTCCTCGGGGGTATTCACCAACCCAATGGCGTGTACTTCGGTGCTGGTTCGAAAACCGATTTTTTTGTTGTTGAAAACTTGCAATATCTTTATCATCAAAATTTTGAAAACTTTCTTTTAAACCGAAGGAGTATCTCCCTCTTGTATAGTTATATCCTTAGCTGATTTTGGCTTTCCTTTTTAGGTCCTACTGGTAATTTGCTTTCTCCAGATTAGACCTATTTCGGTTGATGGATGTCCAAATGTCTAAATGCGTATATGAAGAAACTGAATTCAGAGTAATTTCGGTATTTTTTATTTTGTTATTTATGCCAGTGTTGAACTGGTAGTCCCAGAAGGTATTCACCAACCCAGTAACAGTACTCCGGTGTTAGCCCGAAAAACTATTTCATTTGAAAACTTGCAATATCAAAATTTAAGAACATTGTGTATAACATGTCCCTCTTGAATAGCTCTGTCCTTAGCTGATTTTTGCTTTCCTTTTTAGATCTTACTGGTTATTTGTTTTCCCTCAGATTTTACCTATTTCGGTTTCTTTATTTCCAAATATTTCGATTTGATCTACACTGAAGAGACATAATTTGTCGAAATGCGCGTATGCAGGTAACTAAATTTACAGCAGCTTCGGTGTTTTGCTATTTTTTACCACTGGGCCGATACCACTGCCGGTGGACTGTAATTCCCCGAGTGTTTTCACCAACACTATAGCAAGTACTTCGGTGTTATCCCAAGAATCACTTTTATTTAAAAACTTGCAATATCTAAATTAAAGAAAATTTTGTTTAAATCTAAGGAGTTTCTCCCTCTTGCATAGCTCTGTCCTTAGCTTATTTTGGCTCTTTTTAGATCCTACATATAATTTGATCTCTCTTAGATTTTACCTATATCGGTTTATGGATTTCCAAATAGAAATGAGCATATGCAGAATTAAACTCACAGTAACTTCGATATTTTGTTATTGTATACCACTTAGCAAAGCCACTTCTGGTGAATTGTTAGGCCTTGAGGTTATGCACAAACCCAGTACCCGGCACTTCGATGCTGGCTCAAAACTAATTTTATCTGAAAACTTGCAACATCTTAATTAAGAAAATTTTGTTTAAGCCTAAGGATTATCTCCCTCTTGCATAGCTCTGTCTCTAGCTGATATTTGTCTTTCCTTTTTAGATCTTATTTCGGTTCATGGATTTCTAAACGTTTTGACCTGATCTGCACTGAAGAGACATAAGTTGTCGTAACGTGCATATGCAGAATTTTAAGGCACAGTAACTTCGGTATTTTGTTTTATATAAAACTTGACTGGTATCAGTGCTGGTGAAATGTTAGTTCCCTTAGGGCATTCATCAACCCAGTAGCCAGTACTTCGATGCTGGTGCGAAAACAGATTTTATCTCAAAGGTTGCAATATCTAATTTTAAGAAAATTTATTAAAACCTGAATAGTAATTCCCTCTTGCATAGCTCTTTCCTTAGCTGATTTTGGCTTTCCTTTTTAGATTCACCGGTAAATTGTTCTCTCCCAGATATTTCCTGTTCGGTCTATTTATTTTCAAATCTTTTGATTTGGTCAGCACTAAGGAGACATTAGTTGTCGAAATACGCATATGCAGAAACTAAATTCAGAGTAGCTTCTGTCTTTTGTTTTTATTACCACTAGGTCGATGCCACTGCCGGCGGACTGATAGTCCCCGAGGTATTCACCAGCCACTTGCCAGTACATCGGTGCTGGCCCGAAAACCGATTATATTTGAAAACTTACAATATCTGAATTAAAGAAAATTTTGTTAAAACCTAAAGACTATCTCCTTTTTCCATAGCTCTGTCCTGAGCTGATTTTGGCTTTCCTTTTTAGATTCTACCGGTTATTTGTTCTCTCTCATGTTTTACCTATTTCGATTTATGGATTTCTAAACACTGTAAACGGGTTATTTTCGCGAGTTTGTCATTATCACTAATTTCGCAATTAGCATATATTTGCGAAATTTTTTTAAAACTTTCAATATCTAAATTTAAGAAAATTTTCTTTTAAACCGAAGGAGTATTTCCCTCTTTCATAGATATGTCCTTAGCTAATTTTGGCTTTTGGCTTTTTTTTAGATCCTAATGGTAATTTGTTGTCTCCAGATTTACATATTTCGGTTTATGGATGTCCGAATATTTTGATTTGATCTGCACTGAAGAGACATAGGTTGTTGAAATGTGTATATGAAGAAACTGAATTCACAGTAACTTCAGTATTTTCTTATTTATTACCACTGAGCCGATGTCATTGCTTGTGAAATAACGGCAGTAGAACATCGAAGGAACAAAGGGGTGAAATTCACAAAAATCGAAGTCCAAAGACAGGGCAAAAACGAGACCACAGAAAGCAATGACGTTAGACACAAAAACAATGACCCAGAAAACAATGACGTTAGACACAAAAACAATGACGAAATATTAGTCCCAGACGGTATTCACAAACCCAGTAACCAGTACTCCGGTCATGGCCCGAAAACCGATTTCATTTGAAAACTTGCAATATCTAAATTTAAGAAAATTGTGTATAACATTCGGAATGTCTCCCTCTTGCACAGCTCTGTCCTTAGCTGATTATAGCTTTCTTCGTTAGATCCTATGTTTTTTTTTCTCTCTCTCTAAGATTTTACCTATTTCGGTTTATTGATTTCTAAATACTGTAAATGGGAATTTTTCGCGAATTCGTTATTTTCGCTATCTCCCGATTGCAACATATTGGCAAAAATTTCCCCTCGCATCAATTTGTTTTCATTTTATATGTGAGAATCGCAAAAATCAACCTCGCGAAAATCACGAAAATCACGAAATTAAAACCAAGCGGAAATATCCCCTTTTACAATATTTTATTTCATCTGAACTGAAGAGACATAAGTTGTCAAAATGTACATATGCAAAAATAAAATGCACAGAACTTTGGTATTATTTAACTACTTGGTCGATGTCAATGATGGTTGATTGTTAGTTCCCGAGGGTATTAATCAACCAAGTTGCCAGTATTTCGGTGCTGGTCCGAAAACCGATTTTATTTGAAAACTTGCAAAATCTAAATTTAAGAAAATTTTGTTAAAATCTAAATAGTAATTCCCTCTTGCATAGCCCTGTCCTCAGCTGATTTTGGCTTATCTATTTAGATTCACTGGTAATTTGTTCTGTCACAGATCTTTCCTAATTCGGTTTATTTATTTCCAAATGTTTTGATTTGATCTCCACTGAAGAGAAATAAGTGATCGAAATGTGTATATGCAGAACCTGATTAACAGTAACTTCGGTATTTTGTTATTTTTTACCAAAGGGCCAATGCCACTGTTGGTTGACTGTTAGTCCCTTAGGTTATTCACCAACCCAGTAGCCAGTGCTCCGGTGTTTTTTTAAACACTGCAATATCTAAATTTATGATAACTTTGTCCCAGCCTAAGGAGTATCTCTCTCCTGCATAGCCCTGTCCTTAGCTGATTTTGGCTTTCCTTTTTAAATCCTACTGGTAATTTGTTCTCTCTCAGATTTTTCCTATTTCGGTTTCTGGATTTCCAAGTGTTCCAACTGCACTGAAGAGTCATAAGTTGTCGAAATTCACATATGCTGAATCTTAATTCACATTAGCTTCAGTATTTTGTTATTTATTACCACTTGGTCGTTGCCACTGCTGGTGGACTGTTAGTCCTTCAGGGTATTCATCAGCCCCGTATTCAGTACTTCGGTGCTGGCCCAAAAACTGATTTTATCTTAAAATTTGCAATATCAAAATTAAAGAAAATTTTGTTAAAACCTAAAGTAATTTTTCTCTCTCAGAATTTACCTATTTTGGTTAACATATTTCGAATTGTTTTGATTTGATCTGCACTGAATAGATATAAATTGTCGAAATGCGCATATGCAGAAACTAAATTCACAGAAGCTTCGTTTTTTTTTATTTATTGCCATTCGGGCGATGGCAGTGCCGGTGGACTGCAGGTCACTGAGTGTTTTCACCTGCACTGTAGCCAGTACTTCTGTGTTATTACGAAAATCGCGTTTGTTTGAAAAATCTAAATTTAAGAAAATTTTGTTGAAATCTTAGAACTTTCTCCCTCTTGCATAGCTCTGTCCCTAGCTTGTTATTGCTTTTCTTTTTGGATCCTACTTGTAATTTAACCTCTCTAGGATTTTACCTATTTCGGTTAATGGATTTCCAAATAAAAATGCGCATATGCAGTAACTAAACTCACAGTAACTTCGGCATTTTGTTATTTATTACCACTGGGTAAAGCCACTTCTGCTGAGTTGTTAGTCCTCAAGGCTATGCACCAACCCAGTACTCGGCACTTTGATGCTGGTAAAAAAACGATTTAATCTGAAAACTTGCAACATGTAAATTTAGAAAAAATTTGTTAAAGCCTAAGAATTTTCTCCTTCTTGCATAGCTCTTCCCTAGCTTATTTAAACTTTCCTTTTTAGATCCTACTGTAATTTATTCTCTCTTAGATTTCACCGATTTTAGTTTATAGATTTCGAAATCTTTTAACTTGATATGCACTCAAGACATAAGTTGTCAAAATGCGCATATGCAGAAACTAAACTCACATAAATTCGGTATCGTGTTATCTATTACCACTTTGTCAATGCCGCTGCCTGTGTAATATAAATCCCAGACGGTATTCACCAACCAAGTTGCCAGTACCTCGGTGCTATCCCGAAAATCGCTTTTATTTTAAAACTTGCAATATCTCAATTTAAGAAAATATTGTTATAACCTAAGGAGTATCTTCTTCTTGCATAGTTGTGTTCTTACCTGATTTTGGCTTTCCTTTTTAGATCCTACTTGTAATTTGATCCTCTTAGATTCTATTTATTCAAGTTTACGGATATCCAAATGTTTTGACTGATCTGCACTGAAAAGATATAAGATGTTGAAATGTGCATATGTAGAAACTTAAGGCACAGTAACTTCGGTATTTTGATATATATTATCACTTGGCCGGTGCCACTTCTGGTGGACTATTAGTTCCCCGAGGGTACACATCAACTCAGTAGCCAGTACTTCAGGGCTGGTCCGAAAACTGATTTCATCTGAAAATTTGCAATATCTAAATTTAAGAAATGTATTAAAACCTAAACAGTAATTCCCTCTTGCAAAGCTCTGTCCTTAGCTGATTTTGGCTTTCCTTTTTAGATTCACTGGTAACTTGTTGTCTCTCAGATATTTCCTATTTCATTTTATTTATTTCCAAATCTTTCGATTTGATTCACTGAAAAAAACATATGTTTTAGAAATGCGCATATGCAGAAACTAATTTCATAGTAACTTCGGTATTTTGTTATTTAACCATCGGGCCGATGTTACTCCCCGAGGGTATTCACAAACCCAATAGCCAGTACTTCGGTGCTATCACGACAATTGCTTTTGTTTGAAAACTTACAATATCTAAATTTAAACAAATCTAAGGAGTTTCTTCCTCTCGCATCTTTCGGTTAATGGATTTCCAAATAGAAATCCGGATATACAGAAACTAAACTCACAGTAACTTCGGTATTTTATTATTTATTACCACTGTGCAAAGGCACTTCTAGTGAGTTGTGAGTCCCCAAGGCTATGCACCAACCCAGTACCCGGCAGTTCGATACTGGCCAAAAACCGATTTTATCTGAAAACTTGCAACATCTAGATTTAGGAAAATTTTGTTAAAGCCTTAGGAATTCTCCCTCTTGCAAAGCTCTCTTTTAACTTGATCTGCACTGAAGAGACATAAGTTGTAGAAATGTGTATTATGCTGAAACTAAATTTACAGTTACTTCGGTATATTGTTATCTATGACCACTTGGTCAATGCCGCTGCCTGTGCAATGTAAATCCCAGGCGGTATTCACCAACTCAGTAGCCAATACTTCGGTGCTATCCCGAAAATCGCTTTTATTTGAAAACTTACAACTAAATTTAAGAAAATATTGTTATAACCTAAGGAGTGTTTCCCTCTTGCATAGTTGTGTCCTTACCTGATTTTGGCTTTCCTTTTTACTTGTAATTTGTTCTCTCTTAGATTTTACCTATTTCGGTATAAGGATTTCCAAATGTTTTGATTGACTCTGCACAGAAGAGACATAAGTTGTCGAAATGTGCATATGCATAAACTTAAGTCACAGTAACTTCGATATTTTGTTATATATTACCACTGGACGGATGTCACTGCTGGTGGGTTGTTAGTCTCCCAGCGTATTTATCGTTGCTGGTCCGAAAACCGATTTTATTTGAAAACTTGCAAAGTCTAAATTAAGAAAATATTGTTTAAAACTAAATGGTAATACCCCATTGCATTGCTCTGTCCTTAGCTGATTTTGTCTTTTCTATTTAGATTCTCTGGTAATTCGTACTCTCACAGATCTTTCCTAATTCGGTTTATTTATTTCCAAATGTTTTGATTTAATCTGCACTGAAGAGATATAAGTTATCGAAATTTGTATATGCAGAATCCAAATTAACAGTAACTTCGGTATTTTGTTATTTATTACAGTCCCTGGATCAGTCAACAATCTATTTTGACTGATCGTTGACTGGTGAGTGATCGCTGAATGATCGCTGAATCATGACTTTTGACGGCTGACGGATAGTAAAATTAATTGATGACTAATGAATGATGCGACTCTTGACTCTTGAATCATGACGGATGACGAATAGAAAGAAAACTAATTAATAATGCACGGATGATCGGTGACGGATGACTGATACAGGTAAATTGAAAAATTACCGGCGAAACGAACGAGTGTTGATATATAATTCCTAGTAATATAGAAAGTCATTATCGATTCATGTATCTGATAGTTTTAAGCAATTCAAAAGCATGCCAATTGTACTTTAGTGTTTTAGAATCAAAATTCTACTCAACTTTGCCAAAAATTTACAAAAAGATGACAATGCAATTGTTCAAGTCATTTTTTTTTGAACAGGCCAAATGTTTACATGTAAATATTTGGAACAAATCTTCACCAGATGGTATTTACAGAGATTGTGTTGACATTTCGAACTCAAAACTATACTAATCAGATATTGTTTTACCCAAAATTCAAAGTTTAATATCGCAAACATTCAAATCATATCGATACACTTCATATATGGAAATAAATGAAATAAATCACTGTAAGATTGCATTTCTAGAGTTCAGGTTCATTTTTCACACTAAAAAATCTTTTTATAAGATATTGTTTTGCTAAAAATACATAAAAAGTGTATATCTCAAACATTCAAATCATATCAAAACAATTACTGGTCAGGAATAAATAACTATGATTAGGCATTTCTATAGATTAGGTTCACTTTTTACGCTAAAAATTCTATTTATTTGATATTATTTTGCTAAAACACATAGAAAGTGTATATCGCTAACTTTCGAATCATTTCAAGACACTTCAAATATGGAAATAACTTGAATAAATCACTACAAGATGGCATTTTCAGAGATTGCATTCATTTTTCACACTCAAATTTCTATTTATAGGATATTATATTCCTACAAGCATAAAAAGTGTATATTGCAAACTTTCAAATCATTTCGAAATACATCAAATATGGAAATAACTTGAATAAATCACTACAAGATGGCATTTTCAGAGATTGCATTCACTTTTCACACTCAAAAAGTTACGAAGAAATTTTAATTTAGTCATTACAAATACACCGGTCAGTGCAAAACTTTCCTTTTACACATTATTTTGTTAAAACTTCAATGAAAATGCAAAATGTGATAAAAAAATTTACTTATGAACTTTCATTTTACTCATTATTTTGTAAAAAAATCCATGAAAATGAAAAAAATGTGATAAAAAATTACTAATAAATCTTCATTTTTTACATAACAAATACACCGGTCAGTTTGAAACTTCCCTTTTACATATTATTTTGTTAAAAATTCCATGAAAATGAAAAAAATGGGATAAAAATTTACTTATGAATCTTCATTTTAGTCATTACATAGACCCCGGTCAGTTCCAAACTTTCCTTTTCCACATTATTTTGATGAAAATTCCATGAAAATGAAAAAAATATGATAAAAAATTACTTATGATTCTTTATTTTAGTCATTAAAAATACACCGGTTAGAGCGAAACTTTCCTTAAACACACTGTTTTGTTAGAAATTCCATGGACATAAAAAAAATGTGATAAAATAAATACTTATGATTCTTCACTTAAGTCATTACATGGATACCGGTCAGTGCGAAACTGTGTGGAAAACTTTCCCTTTACACATTATTTTGTTCAAAATTCCATGAAAATGAAAAAATGGGATAACAAATCACTTATGAATCTTCATTTTAGAACACAGTAACTTCGGTATTTTGATATTTATTACCACTGGGCCGATGCCTCTGCTGGTGGACTTTTAGTCCCCGAGGGTATTCACCAACCCAGTAGTCAGTACTTCGGTGCTGACCCGAAAACCGATTATATTTAAAATTGCAACATCTAAATTTTACCAAATTTTGTTTAAAACTAAGGAGTATCTCCCTGATGCATAGCTCTGTCAATAGCTGAATTTTGGCTTTTCTATTTAGACCCATTTGGTTATTTGTTCTCCATCAGATTTTACACGTTTTGGTTAATGGACTTCCAAATGTTTTGGTTTTTTATCTGCACTGATGAGACATAAGTTGTCGAAATGAGCATTTGCAGAAAATAAATTAACAGTAACTTCGGTATTTTGATATTTAGTCAATACATAGACACCGGTAAGTGCGAAACTTTCCCTTCACATATTATTTTGCTAAAAATTCCATGAAAATTAAGAAATGTGATAAAAAAATTACTGATAAATTTCCATTGTAGCCATTAAATATATATCGGTCAGTGCGAAACTTTCCTTTTACACATTATTTTGCTCAAAATTCCATGAAAATGAAAAAAAAATTAATGGGATAAAAAATACTTATGAATCTTCATTTTAGTCATTACATGTATACCGGTCAGTGCAAAACTTTCCTTTTACACATTATTTCGTCCAAAAATGCATGAAAATGAAACAATGCGATAAAAAAAATACTTATGAATCTTCATTTTAGTCAATACAGAGGCACCGGTCAGTGCAAAACTCCCCTTTTGCACACTATTTTGCTTAAAATTCCATGTATATTATATTACTAAATGAAAAAATGTGATTAAAAATACTTATTTGGTTTTGTCTGCGCTAGTGAGACATGGGTTGTCGAGATGCACATGTGCAGAAAGTGGGTTGACAGTGGCTTCGGTATTTTGTTATTTAGTCATTAAATATATACTGGTCAGTGCAAAACTTTCCTTTACAAATTATTTTGTTCAGAATTCCATGAAAATGGAAAAAATGGGATAAAAAATTACTTATGAATCTTCATTTTGGTCAATACGTAGACACCGGTCGGTGCGAAAATTTCCTTTTACACATTATTGTGTTAAAAATTATATAAAAATGAAAAATGTGATAAAAATTACTAATAAATCTTCCAAATATTCATTTCATTTCCCGTTTAAAGTGTCATTAAATTTATGGGTAAGAATTCACAGATTTTTTTTTATTGAAATAAAATTTCAAAATATAATTTAGAAAAATTGATTAATTTTTATTCTATATTCCATATTTTTTTCTTTTTCTCTCGGCATTCGCACGCTGATGTATTTTCACTGCGAAACACTAGCATTCCTATATCAAAATTAACCTGAATTGAAATTAAGAATGACGGGTGACGGATGACTAATGCAATCTGATTGGCTGAATGCTGAAAAGTGACGGATGAGGGATGACATGTACAAACAACCTGTGGCTTAGGACCGGTGACTCCTGTCGGATGAATGCTGACTGATGTATGATCTGACTTTTTAATCATGACTGATCGGTGACAGATCGATGATTCGTGACGGATCGCAAAAATGGGAATGTTGACTGGTCCAGGGACTGTTCCACCTGGCCAATGCCACTGTTGGATGGCTGTTAGACCCCTAGGTTATTCACCAACCCAGTAGCCAGTGCTCAAGTGATGGCCCGAAAACCAATTTTTTTAAACATTGCAAAATCTAAATTTAAGAAAACTTTGTCCCTGCCCAAGGATTATTTCCCTCATGCATAGCTTTCTACTTAGCTGATTTTGGCCTGCCTTTTTAGATCCTACTGGCAATTTGTTCTCTCTCAGATTTTTCCTATTTCGGTTTCTGGATTTCCAAGTGTTTTGATTTGATCTGCACTGAAGAGTCATAAGTATTCGAAATGCTTTGGCTTTCCTTTTTAGATCCTACTTTTAATTTGTTCTCTCTCAGATTTTACCTATTCAGGTTAACGGAAATCCAAATGTTTTGATCTGATCTGCAACGAAGAGACATAAGTTGTCGAAATGTGATTGAATGATTGATTAATGTTTTACGCCAACATCAGCAATATTTCAGCTATATTGTGGCGAGAACTGTTGGGTTTATTGAACATTTTAATAAATACATAAAATATTAATATAAAACCATATAGCTTTATACAAGTAAAACAGATGCGTAAAATGTTAAAAAAACATAAAAGTAAATTTTTGGTTTAACCATTATAAAATTAGAAATTAGAAACTTGTTTAAAATTGATCTATTTAAATCTTACTAAATCAATTGATTGCTTTTAAAAATTGAACGATTTTGTCGCCAGCGACGTTTATAAATAGGTCTTTAAGACTATCAGAAGAATAAAAATCACGCCTGATATCGGCAACATCTACACATTCAATTAAAACATGTTGAATTGTATAAAGACAATTGCATGGAATACATTCAGGTCGATCATCACTGTTGAGGGTCGAAATGTGCATATGCAGAAACCTAAGGCACAGGTTTTCACCAACCCAGTAGTACTTTGATGGTGATCAGAAAACCATTTTATTTGAAAAATTACAATATCTAAGGGGTAGCTCCCTCTTGCATATTTCTTCAGCTGAATTTGGCTTTCCTTTTTAGATTCACTTGTAATGTGTTCTCTCTCAAATCTTTTCTATTTCGGTTTATGGATTTACAAATGTTTTGATTTGATCTGCACTGAAGAGACATAAGTTTTCGAAAAGCGCATATGCAGAAACTAAATTCACAGTAACTTCAAAATGTTGGTTTCTATTACCACTCGGCCGATGCCACTGCTTGGTGACTGTTAGTCCCACATGATATACTAACCCAGTGGCAAGTACTTCAATGCTGGCTCAAAAACCGATTTTGTTTGAAAACTTGCTATATCTAAATTCAGGATAATATTGATAAAACCTAAGGAGTATTTCCCTCTTGCATAGCTGCGGCCTTAGCTGATATCGACTTTCCTTTTTAGATTCTATTAGAAATTGGTTCTCTCTCAGATTTTACCTATTTCAGTTTATCGATTTCAAATGTTTTGATTTGATCTGCACTGCAGACATAAGTTGTCGAAATGCGCATAGGCTGAAACTAAATTCAAAGTAACTTCGGTTTTGTGTTATATATTAAAAAATTGACTGGAACCCCCTATTTTCTGGGACCCCATTAATCCTTTCTTTTTCGAAGGCTGGAACCGACGGTGTATGAAGTGATGCTGTCAACATGCTCGACATACAGTAGTGCGTGCTCTTGACAGACTAAGACAGGTTATCGACATACTTTGTCATGATGTTGAGAAAAAAAAAGATTGCCTAAGGGTTACACCGTGAAGTTAACATTCTATTTTTAAGCTTTGTATTATTAAGTATGTAAGAATGTAAGAAATCAAATATTAAATAAGAGGATGACATGCCCCCTTCCCCTCCCCCCGCACAAGGTTAAAATAGAAATGTGTTATCTTTGTAATGAAATTTGCTTCTGTTAGACACATAAGATCCCACGATAAGTATACATGTTGAGGCTCTAACAATTCCCACAAGACACACATTGATTGCCAAGCTCAACAATTTGACATCCTTGATAAAACAGTCATTACAATGAGGCGATAGGATCTAACTTCTCTTAATATCTGGATATTTTGAATTCATGTTTATTGCTTATATGCTATGTACTAGTATTCTATGCTTTAGTTCCTAATTGGAATTGTCTTTTTCATTAATTAAGTTATAATTAATTAGTAAAAGTAAACCAATGCATGTAGAAATTATGTACAACATAAATGATGAAGTACGTGTACAGTGTACAAATCATGTATCTTCTATAAATAATTCACCGAGAGATGACGATGTTCAACAATGTGTATATTATTTTGAATAATTCACCAAATTCTATATCTTTATGATTCCTTATCATACGCATATCCTCAATATAAGTACAAATGATCTGCAAAATTAAAATTGCCTAGCATTAAATTGCAGGATGATTTGTACCCTGGATAAAAATAACTAAGTTCAACAATTAATATCTTTGTAACTATGTTCCCATGCCATCGACCATCTCGAATAAGGTGCAAACTAGTCTTAAACTTTCGTATAGGGGTCCATCATAACATCATTGTGACCAAGTTGGTTCTGAATGTCCAAAGAATTTTGAGGAGATATTTTGATTTTTATTTTTCAGATTCAATATCATGCATCTAATATTATAGTAATAAAAGATCGAAAATTATATCGATTTACTATAAAATGGTAAATCTTGAGCTTGGACAACCACAAATGCTAATTTGAAAATGTATAAATTTAGATTTTGTGACATCATTAGTTACATCTGCGGAGACTCATATGGTCCAAGGTTCAACTGCTCCATGCGGACAGCCAATGTGAATTGAGTGAAAACCATAAAAAGACTATTTATTGTGACCACTTTTTGCTCCAAAAAGCCAGGTAGTTTCAGAGGAAAAGATCTATGAAAGGATAAAAGGAATATCTTATTCGTATGAGCTGTCTTTAGATTGGGACTTTTGCAAAGCTAGGTTAAAATAAAAAAAAAATTCATGCTGGTGATCATCTCGGATGAAGCACGGATCCACGGGAAACAATTTGAAAAAAGACCATCCTTTTGACCTAGATTAGTTCCTTCATGTTCTGTACTCTAAGAGGAGATGTTCTTTGAATGATGACTTTACGACTAAAATAGGGACAGACGACGGCACCAAGTGATTATAAATGCTCACCTTAGCTAAAGCCAGATAAGCTATCTTGCATAACGGATATTCAAAAAGAGACAAACAATTGATCTACGAAGCACAAAGAATTTTCAGTTTTTTTCTATTATGTTGGTAAATGGCACACATTTGAGAAAGGTAGTAAAAAACCAATTCAAAGAAAACTGACACTAACTGATTAGTTAGTATGCTCTTGAACAGGTATCAAAATAGCAATGATGGCTGGAGTAGTGATCCTTCTTGGAAATTTCTTGATTACATAATTTCTAGGGTTTCACTGGTGTTTATTTGATTACCAGGTTTATTTTCTTTCATTATTGATTATCAGGTCTCTTGATTTGTTTCAACATGTTTTTGAATATGTAGTGAAATAACCCTTTTTTCATTTCATAATTATTGATAACATCTGCACTGATGAGACATTTGTTGTCGAAATGCGCATATACAGAAAATAAATTCACAGTAACTTCAGTCATCTGTAAAAAAAAAATATATTTACTTGATTTCCAATACACCAATGGGGAGCCTGTCTGCAACATCTATAGCCAATCATTGGCAAAAAGGTTGTGTAAAGAGATTAAACTATTTCACACAAGTATATAACCATAATGTGAAGATTTCTGTTTCTGCCACTCGGAACGATTCGTGTTGATACCAAATGTTGGCGCTCCGAGAAAACATTCGAACAAGCATCACGTCAATGTTTCAGAATCATTTT
>MJUU01074469.1:31391-47217 GCA_002080025.1 Modiolus philippinarum
AAAACATGAACATCAATTATAGAATACCAGAGAGTAAAATTCTTCTAAAAATTTTTTAATAATAATCCATAAATTCTTGTTATCTGTAAGCATCTAAATATTCTATCATGTATGTTTTTCCAAATATTTTGATTTTATTACCATAGTATAAGACATAAATTGTCCATTTTGTAGGAGTGCAATTTAGTGCAATTCCGATGTTTCGATATTGTTTAATAATATTTCAAAATTATTTCGTTGGAGCTACCCAAATAATTTAACTAATGAGGTACCTACGTTGCTCTGGAATTGGAGAAAAAGAGGGCTTGAAATCGTTATATATTTTCATGAATGTGCATCAAATCTTTCTTTTTTTAAGTATTGTATTTATCTTTTGAAAATAAATGGACGGGGTAGATGTATCTACCACAAGGAACTTAAAAGTTCAAAAGAATAGACAAGTTGTTGCCATGATTAAAGGGAAGTTGGAACGACTGTAAAAATATACATTTGTACATTTTCCACTTCCACGATTATATTTTAATTGTGATCCTCTTATTGTGATCCAACGTTAGAATTTCGTCTGTAGACTGTTTTTCATTATACAAATTATAAAAAATAGGCATTCGCAAATACTCCCCCAAATTATAAATAAAAAGAAAACGACAATCCATCACTCTTTCAAGTTATCTCTAATCTTAACATTACATGATGCCAATGCACATCTTAAAAATATATCTTTATTTAAAGTATATTTAATAATAATACAACTTTCAATGCACTTCCCAAAAACAATGATACGTTTTTTTTGTAGGACAAAGATGGCGTCGAAAATTGACCTTCAGTAGCCAATTATAATCCTGCAATCTGATTGGTCAACACCATAATTAAGACTGACACATCGAATTCATGCATTTATAGACAGATTATGTCTTTATTTGATTTACAATCTACATTATCGTTCGAATTTGTCAAACAGTTTGGGCAGGGTATTTTAAAACCATTTCGGATTACCTGCTTGTTTTAAAAGTGTTGATGTCACTGCTGTTTTATGTGTGTGACCTCCGAATAATTATATTTCTTAAATTATTATTTTCACAGTTTCAAACATTCTCTTCAGCTTATTGCTTCTGCAATTGTTGCCGCTTTTATTGGTCATAATTCAGTATGCCCGGAAGGGGCATTAAAAATTCGGACAAATGTACACAGAATTATTCCAGCTGTGTATAATTTATGTCCATGACTTATGTTAAATTTTTCTGAGCGGTTGAAAAAAAGTTTTTAAACCAATATTTTCGTTAGGAAAAAATAGAAAAAAATACTGTTATCTGTCTTATTTGATTAATATCTAGTTCCAAAATAAAAGAGGAAAAATCCAATAATCCTGTTTTTAGTGGAAATACCTTGAAAATTGATAAAAACACATTATAATGTCATTATATGATTTCAATAATACTAGTTTATAGATGTTTTAGTGATGAACTTTATCATAGAATGAAATTATTTTGGATATTGATATAGTTTGGTCAGAATAAATTTTTTCTGATCTTTTCAACTAACATTTAGAGAGTAATTTCCTTGCAAATCAATGCCATACAAAATTACAAGCACTTCAAAATAAATTTATTTTGAATGCAACATTCTCAAAACCCAATGTCATTCTATAAAGACTTCAGAATCGATTTATTCTGACATCTTCAATACCTTTTATTTTCCACTTCAGGGCAAACAAGCCATCTTATTCCCTATGTAATAACGTTAAGGCTGAAAATAAATTTATTCTGACAAAAATCACACTGAAAATGATTTATTTTGAAGATCCAATCAGCCTACTTAAACTATCTTTACCATACCTTTATGACGAATTCATTATAATTTATTCTAACAGCATCGCACTGAAAATAAATTTATTTTGAGGATCCAATCAGGCTTAATTAAGCTATCTTTACAATAACTTTATAAAGAATCCATTATAAATACACTAAAAATAAGTTTATTTTGAAGATCCAATCAGCCTACATAAGACTGTCTTCAGAATAACTTTATAAAGAGTTCATAACAAATTTATTCTGACAGCATCACACTGAAAATAAATTTATTTTTAGCATCCAATCAGCCTACATTAAATTGTCTTCACAATAATTTTATAAAGAATTCATTATAAATTTATTTGACAGAATCACACTGAAAATAAATTTATTTTAAAGATCCAATCAGCCTACATAAAACTGTTTTTACCATAATTTTACGAAGAATCCATTATAAATTTATTCCGACATCATCACACTGAAATAAACTATTTTGAAGATCCAAAAAGCCTTTAAAACTGTCTTCAGAATAACTTTAAAAAGAATTCTTTATAAATTCATTCTGACAGCATCCCATTTGAAATATTTTTTTTTTGAAGATCCAATAAGCCTATATAAAACTGTCTTCAGAATAACTTTATAAGAAATTCATTATAAATTTATTCTCACAGCATCACACTGAAAAAAAAAATATATTTTGAAGATCCAATCACCCCAATAAAACTGGCAATACAATAACTGTATAAAGAATTCATTAAAAATTAATTCTGACAGAATCACACTGAAAATAAATTTATTTGAAGATTAAAGAAGCTTACATAATTAAGTGAGAATCGAAAAGTCAATCCCAAATGAATAATCTAAGGAAAATGACAACATCGAAAAAAAAAAAGAAACAGAGGCACCAAATGAGCGGCACAGAAAAGAAAAATGAAGAAACACATACACAAAGATGAACAACATTAAAACTGTCTTTACAATAACTTCAAAAGACTTCATAATAATTCTATTTTCACCAAATCACACTGAAAATAAATTAATTTTTATCATGAGGCCTTGGAAATGATATAACATAGCTTTCTACCTTTAATACAAGTTTACTATTTCGCCCTTAAAAATATTTTAAGGAGTAATGAATGGTCCTTGGAATGACATGCCATAACAGAAACATTTGTTTAAAAATGTGTTAAATAATATTGACTTCAAAATAGATATAGGAATATCCATTTATTAATTTCATAAATACAAATATATGCATAAGATTTAAAAAGAAATGTAAAAATGATTAATTTGTTGAGTAACAACTCTAATTTGATTAATCTTTTTCAATCTATTGACTGTTGTGATATGTGATGTTTTTGTCTGTTAAGTGACATTTGTATGACAACTGTTCATCCATGACAATGTCTTTTGCTGTATTATCTATCATATGTGCAGTGTTTTCTGTTGTAATATCAGACTCATGCTTTTTGTTGGTGTCTTTTTCATTATTTTGATTCTGCATACTATTGCCTTCTTCGCATACAAGGGATTCATACTTTCTGTTTCCATTGCTTGAAAATTGCTCAGATGGCCTTCTTGGAATGGCAATTCTCTAAAAATAAAAAAAATAAAACAAATGAAATGAGGCAAATGGCCTTCTTGGAATGGCAATTCTCTAAAAATAAAAAAATAAAACAAATGAAATGAGGCAAATTTTGAAGTTGATGTGAAATAAAGGTAATACTTCAGGAATATGTAAGGAAAGTGTCAGACAAATTTTTGAGATATTGGCATGATACATATCAATTATATATTTATCCACTATTCACCTGTTTATGTTTGGATCAAATTTCTAGACTTACATACATGAAATACTTCATTTTTTAGATGTATCAGATTTTGTCACAATCATCCTGGAAAACTCTCATCAGAGGCATTCGCAATTCTCTTTTCTTTTTTATTTTTTACTATATTAAGTGGTTTAGTTGTATAGTCTTAAACTGATTTTATCATAATGAGGTGCTATATAACATTTATATGTAGTATCTGTTATGTCTGCAATTTCCTTGATAGACATCAATCAGTTCCACATGATCAGGCTATCTTACTTCCCACAATTCATGGTATGGTCCATTTGACTAATTCATCAATGTTTGGATGATGTTACATGAATTTGATCAGTTTTAATAATGTGTCGGTATTTCCTGTAAAGATTGTGATACACTGTAGTAGATAATACTTTATATTTATCAATTTTATACCCGCTACATCTCCAGCCCTCCGGGTGACTGGATAAAACTTTTTCTTGTATTTTATTCAGATAAGTGAGTGCTTGAATTCAGCATTTTGTTGTTTTCTTATTTTACATGCAAACTAGAGGCTCAGAGACTATGCCTGTATCGCTCACCTGACAAAATGCTGAACATTTTTCGGTGTTTTGCAAGGAGGTCATGTTCCTTGTTGAAATGAAATGAAAAGAGCAATCTTTGTAAAAGACCTAACATACATCATTGCTGTAAAGTTAAGTTGAATTTGCTTCATTGGTTTCAGAGGAGTGATGAATTATATCTGCACACTTTATGTTTATGCTATACTTATACGCGGTAGGATCATCTAACCATGCATCATTATACATCTCTGCTTATTGGTCAAACATCTGGGCATAATGAGGTCACTTTGACCTATATTTTCAGCATGATCGAGTATGATTTTCATAATGGTTAGACTGTCGTGAGGCAAACATTTATTTTAAAAATTATCAGTTTTAATCATCTCTGAGTTGATAAGCTTCCAAATGTTTAGATTTTATCTGCACTGATGAGACATTATTTGTCGAAAAATCCATATGCAGAAATTAAATTTCCAGTAACCTCGGTATTCGTTATTCACTACAACAAATAATATTTTCAGCGGAATACATGTATTTCATACTTGTGGATCAATTAAATGCCTGTTATGCATGAATAAAATATTGATTATTAATTTTGGACATTTCTGTTTTTGCTTTAATAGAAATAAAATATGTTACAAGGTAGATGTATAAAAATGAAACATAACACACGTGCGTGCATACATGATTTGCAAAATACAAACTTTCTACGATAAAAGCTACAGGCGAATTTGAACGGATTAATCCATCTAGTCGTTATGCTGAACAACAAACAAACAGTATGACCCAAATTTTAATTCCGGTTTCAGGATAAGTATATCTAAACTTTGCAGAAAGTAGAATATATTCATCCGTTAGGTATTCAATCCCTTGTCATGTTGTTTGAGACATTTGGTCTAAAAATATTCGAAACAATTTTCTATAGTTGCTTAGGAGTGATTTTCGTTATTATATTATTTTCTGTCTTGAATTAATCACTAAATTAGATTTCTGTCATAAAACTTGATTAAAAAATGCAAACATGAAGTAAAATGATACGAAGCACACCACATTTGAGTGATATTTTGAATCATTTCATTAAATTGTTGCTACGAAACAACGGCAGTAGAATACCGAAGGAACAAAGGGGTGAAATTCACAAAAATCGAAGTCCAAACACAGGGCAAAAACGAGAACACAGAAAACAATGACGTTAGACACAAAAACAATGACGCCAGACAGACACAAAGCACAGAACCAGAAACCACAACATTCAGAACAAAGGCACTCGAACAAAAACACTCACAAAGACAAAGACACTCACAGCAACGACCAATAATTCTGATTTGTCGTAGAAAAAAAATATTTATTATATATAAAAGTAACTTTATAACACATCTTGTTGTTATACAGTTTCACTCATTTTAAAAAGGAACCAAAATCACTTTTGAATGCATTTTACAGTCACTTCGGTATTTTGTTATTTCCTAACAACTGCTCAGCTCATTAGGGGATATGATGGTTGCTAAGAAACCGCATTGTTGGTTGTATTGATGACAAGAATATGAATCACACCAAAAACCAGCATACCAGTATTTCGACACCGAAAGTTACAACTACTGCTAGCTTGTATATCTGTTTCATGAAAAAAATATTTCGAAAATCGACATATTCCGTGTTTGCTAGGTCTCTATTACTGATTAAATATTCACTGAATTAAATTTCATTCGCCTATGTAAGTTATTTCAAACAGCACAGAGAACAATTTTTTAGCCAAATGAATTCAAATACAACATATTTTCGTGATATTTCATGTTATTTTAAAATTTGGTTGCTAAGCAAAAAAATGTTCTTCTTATCTACAAAAAAGTATCTGTTTTCAAAGTAACCTCATTATGGCTAATGATATTATGAAAAAAGAACTTAATTGGGGAGGGGGCCAAAAATGGCCCTTCTTCTACGATGTCCTTTATAATGATTTCTTTATAAAGTTATTGTAAAGACAGTTTTATGAAAAATGGAATAAAAAAGATAACAGGAAACACCTACAATGGCCAAAAAACATAGCCACATGCTAGAAAGTAAATAGGAACTGCACAAGAAAAAAACCCACAATAAAAATACAAAAGACAAACATTAACAACGATAAGAACTCGGGACAGCCGGACTTGGTACTAGCACTAGCAAAAGCCAGGCTGATTGAACCTTCAAAATAAATTTATTTTAAGTGTGATTCGGTTAGAATAAATTCATAATGAATTCTTTAAGAAGTTATTGTAAAGTCAGTTTTATGAAGGCTGATTGGATCTTCAAAATAAATTTATTTTCAGTGTGATGCTCTCCAAATAAATCTATATTGAATTCTTAATAAAGTTATTCTAAAGTCAGTTTTATTTAGGCTGATTAGATTTTCAAAATAAAATTTATTTTCAGTGTGATGCTGTCAGAATAAATTTATAATGAATTCGTTATTAAGTTGCAAAGACAGTTTTATGTACATGTAGGCTGATTAGTTCTTCAAAATTAATTAATTTTCAGTGAAATTTGGTCAGAATAAATTTATTATGAAAATTTCATAAAGTTATTGTAATGTCAGTTTTATGTAGGCCGATTGAATCTTAAAAAGTAAATTTATTTTCAGTGTAATTCAGCCAGAATAAACTAATTATGAATTCCTTATAAAGTTAGTATAAAGACAGCTATATGTAGGCTGACTGGATCTTCAAAATCAATTTATTTTCAGTGTGATGCTGTCAGAATAAATTTATAATAAATTCTTAATAAAGGTTTTGTATTGACAGTGTTATGTAGGGTAATTAGTTCTTAAAAAATATTTTCAGTTTGATTTTGTCAGAATAAATTTATTTTCAACCAATTCTTCATAAAGTTATTGTGAAGACAGTTTTGTGTTGGCTGATTGGATCTTCAAAATAAATCCATTTTCAGTGTGATGCTGTCAGAATAAAACTATAATGAATACTTTAAAAAGTTATTGTAAAGACAGTTTGATGGAGGCTGATTGAATCTTTAAAATAAATTTATTTTCAGTGTGATTCGGTCAGAATAAATTTATAATGAATTCTTTATAAAGTTATTGTAAGGTCATTTTAATGTAGGCTGACTGGATCTTCAAAACAGATTTATTTTCAGTGTGATTCAGTCAGAATAAATTTATTACGAATTCTTTATAAAATTGTTGTCAGGACAGTTTTATGTAGGCTGATTGGATCTTCAAAATATTTTTTTTTCAGTTTGATTCTGTCAGGACAAAATTATAATGAATTCTTTATAAACGTTTGTAATGGCAGTGTTATATAGGCTGATTAGGTCTTCAAAATAAATTTATTTTTAGTTTAATTTTGTCAGAATAAATTTATTTTCAACCATAACGTAATAACATAGGGAACAAGATGACTGGTGTGCCCTGAAGATAAAAATATATGTATTGAAGAAGTCAGAATAACTTTTTTCTGAAGTCTTCATAAAATGACATTGGGTTTTGAGAGTGTTGCATTGAACATGTTCAAAATAAATTTATTTTGAAGTGCTAGTAATTATATATGGTCTTGATTTACAAAGGAAATAACTCTCTAAAAGTTAATTGATATGATCATATTGTGATCAGAATAAATTTATTCTGACCAATTTATATCAATATCCGCATTATTTCATTCTATGATGAAGTTCATTTACTAGAACAGCTATATACTTTTAATACTGAAAACATTTAATGACACTTTAATGCGTTTATATCAGTTTTTAAGCTATTTCTACTAAAAGGGGATTTTTCCTCTTTTATTTTGGAACTAGTTAAATAATGACTGAAATGGACATTATTTTTTTCAAAGTATGAAAATATGAGTACGTGTGCCTGACTGTTCACCTGGACTCTGAAAAAACTTATTAATTGATAAATAAATGAATAAATAAACAAATAAATATATTCAGCAAACAAAATGGAATAAATAAAATGAAAGCACAAAAAAATAATGATCATAATTGCAAGCAGAAAAAATACTGTACTTTAATAGATCAATTATTGTTAGAAAATCACAGGGATTATAATATTCCTCAACTTTATACTATTTTATTGGTAAACTTGCCTTCCATACATATCTATCGATAACCGCTTATGTTAATTACGTAATGTCAAAAGCTAGTTCGTTTGAAAAAGTTTCAGCTCTATCTGTCTATACTTACTGGACGCTAGGTCTATCCTATCATATTTTTACTAGTGTAATTTATAACACCAAACAAACAATCTTGCTTATAAATATCTTTCATTTATTGAGCAAACAACGAGTTGAATAACATTTTACCTTAAGTCAACACCAGGGTATTGTTTGGGATTTCCCTAACTGAATATAATCTGTGATTTATTTGAAGACGCGGATTGAACTAGATTAATTATTTCCTCATTCTGAGTAATACATGTTATGTTTGATAATCTGTCTTATATTTTATTCAATCACATGTGTTTTCACAACCTAGAACTGTAAGGTCATTCAAGGAAAAAAAATAGGAGAAAATATCACAACCGAAACGTATCGAATTCTTGATTTACTTGTCCATATCCAGAAGATCTTGTTTTGCATATATTTATTATATTTTAACTACTTCCGCATGTTTAGCCCAGAAAGATATTTAAACTGTAGGATGCACGGTTTAAATTGAATATTTTCGTAAAGTTTCGTCATGGACGAGGCATGCGGACAATACAAAAAATGTTGCTATTAATATATAAAAATGAAATGCTTTAGCATTTTGTCCATTTGCACGTGCAAACCGTTGCTTTGACGAGTGAAACAAGGAACCAGAATAAAACAGCATATCAGATATTTTCTGAATATGTCTTAAGGATATATGTCTGCACTTTGGCTGTGTATTCCTGTTTTATTTTCTTAAATTTTCAGAGCCAAATTTGACCTTGTCATTTGTTCTCTCTCAGATTTTACCTATTTTGGATTATCGATTTCCAAATGTTTTCATTTGATCTGCCCTGAAGAGACATTAGTTGTCGACATGTGCATATACTGGAACTTAATTCACAGTAACTTCGGTATTTTGTAATATATTACCTTTGGTCCGATACAACTACTGGTGGACTGTTAGTCCCCGAGGGTATTCACCAACCCAATAGCCAGTACTTCGGTGTTGGTCAAAAACCGACTTTATTTGAAAATTGCAATATCTAAATCAAAGAAAATTTTGTTAAAACCTAAAGATTCTTGCCCTCTTGTATAGCTCTGTCCTTAGGTGATTGTGGCTCTCCTTTTTAGATCCTACTAATTTGTTCTCTCTCCTCTTTCGGTTTATTTATTTTCCAAATGTTTTCATTTGATCTGCACTGTAGAGACATAAGCTGTCGAAATGCGCATATACAGAAACTAAATTCACAGTAACTTCGGTATTTTGTTATATATAGCCACTATTCCGATGCCCGCGCTGGTGGACTATTATGCCACAAGAGTATTCACTAAAACAGTCGCCAGTTCTTCCGGCTGGCCCGAACACCGATTTAATTTGAAAAATTATGATACCTAAAATTAAGAAAATTTTGTTAATTCTTAGGAGTATCTCCCTCTTGCATAGCTCTGTCGTTAGCTGAGTTTGGCTTTCCTTTTTAGATCCTACTGGTAATATGTTATCTCCAAGATTTAAACGATTACGGTTTATCGATTTCCAAATGTTTTATTAATGTTTAATTTGACCTGCACTTAAAAGACATAAATTGTCGAAATGCACATATACAGAAACTAAATGCACAGCTACTTTGGAACTTTGTTATTTATTTAAACTGGGCCCATGCCACTGCTTGTATTGTCTGTATATGCAGAAGCTAAATTCAAAGTAACTTCGGTATTTTATTATTTATAATATTTTAACAATAAGACTTACAATATATCTGCAAGTTGAACATTCTTCCGTTTCTGAACGCATGCCTTTCTGTGTATAATAAATATGTTTTCAGTGAATTCAATGTCTTATGCGCAGTCCTAATTTCTACAGAAACCAAACAGCGACATCTCTTTGCACTTGGACTTAGTCAACCAAGAGTTAAATAATACAGATTCGGATATCTATCAATACGTAGCCTTAAATAAAGTAACATGTGCATTCGATATACTTAGTTTCAAGACTTAAGATTTGACTTATTTTGTTTTGTTTTGTTTTGTTTTTTTTATTTTGCTTTTTTTTGTTTTTTGTTGTTTTTTATTTTGCAGAATAAGCAGCAGAATGGAAACATTGATTGGGGTCTTAATTGACGTGTCAAATGTGATGGAGCAGAGCTCACAGAAACTAAAACGTAAACCTAATGAAGATTTCAATGATTGGATCAAATCAATGTTCATTGTTGTTAATGATCTCGTTAGAAATATTCCACCTTCAAATCATATATTTGCTCTTGGGTTTGGCGCAAAGGAAGAGCCTGTTGTATTTGACATATTAAACACTATTAAGCATTACTTTTGCCCTTCTACAACAAATGGAAGTAAGAAAGACAACCTTGATGCTATATTGACTATACTAGAAAATAATGGCTTTCTCAAACTCGACCGATCAAATTACATCAACGATTTAGAAAAAAGTGTTGAGTACGAGGAGGCAACTATTTTTCTTGAAAAACTTATCTATGTCCAAGGATTTGCAAAACAATATTTAAAGCTCATACCACCTTATTTTCTTGCAACAGAACAAAGCTTGGTCAAGTATAAGGATGATAGAGAAGAAAAATTTCTAACTTATCTGAGAGAAACTTTTGACCCGGTAACGCTTGAAAAATTGAAAAAAAATGTCATTCATCAAGCCGTGGATCATGCAAAAAAATTAGTTATTAAATCAGCTTTAGTAAGTATTGAAGATGCAGCCATTTTAATGGTGCACAATGCAGCTTCAGTTTTGGAAGCATTCATGCGTGAAGAATTTTTACCAAGTCAAAAAGTTGAAGAGCTAAAGCAAACAGCGAGTGAATACATCTTTGGCAGATCCCATCTGAATAGCGGCCTCGAATCTGCTCTTAGGCTGTTTTCACACAAAAATTATAAAACACATGAAAAGCTACTTATAATTGCGTCTGCTGGTAAGCCATCAGATGAACTCGACCCTAATCTTTCAAATCAGTTGTCGAGTTTAGGTGTAAAAACTGTGTGTTGTTACGTCACTGAAAATCATATACAACCTAGAAGGCTCTACAGTACCATTCAACCAACATGGGATGATTCGGCAAATCTTATGTTCAACATGAGTTCCAGTATACCAACACAAAATATACCGTGCACTCTGTTTCTGAATCGTAATTGGGATATTGATGTTGAAAAAAATGAAACACGTTTGTTTTTTCAGGTAAACCACCCCACATTTATCGAAGAAGTGTGTCACTTTGCGAAGGAAATTGCATTCTCGCAGGAAGCTTTGTCTGATGTTTTGTCATCAGTTTCACTTGACTTGTATATAAACCAGGCAAACACCGAATTTACTCCAAAAAAGCAAGAAGATGGAACGTGTTATGCAAATGCAGCTGCAACAGTGATGCACTTATCAATGATACGAATACACGGCCGTGTTGGTGGATATCCAGATTTCTTTAAATTACGTGAAAAAATTATTAAGGAATTTGGTACTAAAGGGGCAAATACCTTTACTGTACTGAGCAAAGTTTGCCCTTATTATCGTTTGCAATGTAAAAAAATCGACCAAAGTAGGGCTTTGAAGGCCGTTGTATTTAAGCAACCAGTGATAGCAATATTTAGACTAACTGATGGTGAACATGGTGAATGGCGCAAGTTCAAAGAATTCTTTGATCAAAATAAGCGAGGCGTTCTTAATACCTCTGTTTTGGATTTAAGTAAACGTCCAAAGGGGATAAAACTGAAAGGTCATGCGGTGGTGCTTACTAGTTTCAATAGTAAAGGTTTGAGACTCATGAACTCCTGGGGCAGTGATTGGGCTGATGGTGGTTTTTTCATGGTATCCGATGCTAAAGTTTTAAATCTGATGTTCATAGCAGTGTTTTGGTCCGTAGAAAATTTGGAGGAATCCGAAAAGACCGCTATTCAGCAACTTGGATCTGACGTTGCAAAAAAGCTTATTTCAAAGTTACCAAATCTTCATAATGAACGATACATATGCCCTGTGTGCATAGAGGCGTCGGACATTTATTCATTTAAAGGAAACCATTTGAAACCAGTATGTCCAAAATGTAGTCACAGATTCAAAGCAAGCAACGCAAATGACAGCCTAGCCTTACACATGTATTTATTGTCTGTTTCTCATTCTGGCAGCTGTAATCAGTTGATTTCAGTTAGTTGAGTAGCTTTAGTCTATTCGGCCAAAAACCCGATCGTCCTGTATACTGTAAACCATTTTTTACTAATACCTTATTTCACGTCTTTTCCTTTCTCTTAAACTTTGCGGCGACTAATTTTCTCTATTACTGCTTATGCATTTGTGTTAGAATGAGAAATATTTTTGACGATTTGGCTTTGTGAAGATCGCAAAGAAAAAAAGTTGTTGCTTTCGAATATGGAATTCAGCAGTTTACGCATTTAGTAAAATTTGAAAAATATCTAAGTTACTGTACATTCAAATGTACAGGTCAAACTATCGGCATAATTAACAAAAATATATAAATATCTTACTTGATATATGCACAACATACAGCGATGGAAACGTTCAACATTCCCTACCACACGCACACGATTCACACGATGAACGCACACGGTTCACACGTTGAGCGCACACGATTCGCACGATGAATGATACAGAAAGTTCTCAATTTGTATCGTGTACCGTGTATCGTGTACCGTGTACCGTGTAACGTGCACCGTGTCGGTTAAAAAATCTTATATATTTTCATGAAACGAACTCGAAATGAAAAATATCAGCGTGCAATAAAAGTCGAGATATTATAAATTTCACAGCATAAATAAAATGGTAATTTACAATGTGATGCATAAATATGAAACCAATGTTAATTTTGACAAAAGAAAATCCTAGAAGTAGGTTTTCCATATGAAATAGCGTGTTACAAACTTTCTCCCGGTTTGCCGTAACAATATTAGAGTAGGGTCGACAAAAGCTTAAAATGTTGTAATTTTGTCAGAAAAATAAATAAATTAAATAAACAATGTTTAATCAAAAAATAATTTACGTCAAATAAAAAAGTCCTGATATATACCGTAGTAATGAACCTAAGAAAAGATACATTTCTTTTAAATTAGATTTACACAGGGCACATTTCTCTATTTTATTTTATACCAGTGTCCACAATACTAAAACTTGATATAATTTAACCATAAATATAAAAGAAAGGGCACATTTTTCTATGTTTTTATACTATACTGGTGTCCGCAATACGAACACTTGATAGAATTTAACCATAAATATAAAAAGGGCATTTTTCTCTACTTTATATTATACTGGTGTCCGCAATATTAAAACTTGATATAATTTAACAATAAATATAAAAGAAAGGGCACTTTTGCTCTATTTTATATTATACCTGGGTCAGCAATACTATCACTTGATAGAATTAACCATAAATATAAAAGAAAGGGCACATTTTCTCTATTTTATATTATACCAGTGTCCGCAAAACTAAAATTTGATATGATTAAACCATAATAAAAAAGAAGGGGCATTTTTTCTCTACTTTATATATCATTGCGGTGTCCGCAATGCTAAAACTTGATATAACTTAACCATAAACATAAATGAAAGGACACTTATCTCTATTTTATATTATGCCGGTGTCCGCCATACTAAAACTTGATATAATTTAACCATAAATATAAAACAAAGGGTACTTTTTCTCTGTTTGATATTATACCGGTGTCTTCAATACTAAAACTTGATAGAATTTAACCAAAAATATAAAAGAAAGCGCACTTTTTCTCTATTTAACATTGCACCAGTGCCGACAATACTAAAATTTAATATAATTTAACAATAAATATTGAAGAAGGGGAACTTTTTCTGTATTTCATATTATACCGGTGTCCGCAATACTAAAACTTAATATAATTCCACAATAAATATTAAAGAAAGGGCACTTTTTCTCTATGTCATATTATACTGGTGTCCGCAATACTAAAACTTGATAGAATTTTAACCATAAATATAAAAGATAGGGCACTCTTTCTCTATTTTATATTATACCGGTGTCCGCAATACTATAACTTGATAGAATTTAATATAAAAGATAGGGCATTTTTTCTCCATTTCCTATTATACCAGTATCCAAAATACTATAACTTGATATAATTTAACCGTAAATATAAAACATAGGGCACTTTTTCTCTATTTTATATTATACTGGTGTCTGTAATACTATAACTCAATAGAATTTAACCATAAATATAAAAGATAGGGCACTTTTTGTATTTTTTATATTATACCAGTGTCCACAATTCTAAAAACTTGTAAGAATCTAACCATACATATAAAAGAAAGGGCACTTTTTCTCCATTTTATATTATACCAGTGTCCACAGTACTATGACTTGATAGAATTTAACCATAAAAATAAAAGATAGGGCACTTTTTCTCTATTTGATATTATACCGGTGTCCGCAATACTTAAACTTGATAGAATTTAACCATAAATAAAATAGATAGGGCACTTTTTCTCTATTTGATATTATACCGGTGTCCGCAATACTATAACTTGATAAAATTTAACCATAAATATAAAAGATATTGCACATTTTCTCTATTTGATATTATACCGGTGTCTGCAATACTATAACTTGACAGAATTAAACCATAAATATAAAAGATAGGGCACTTTTTCTCTATTTTATATTATTCCGGTGTTCGCAATACTATTACTTCATTGAATTTAACCATAAATATAAAAGATGGGGCACTTTTTTCTCTATTTGATATTATACCGGTGTCCGCAATACTCAATCTTGATAGAATTTAACCATAAATATAAAAAGATAGGGCATTTTTTCTCTATTTTATATTATACCTGTGTCCCCAATACTATAACTTGACAGAATTAAACCATAAATATAAAAAATAGGACACTTTTTCTCTATTTTATATTATACCTGTTTTCGCCATTCTATAACTTCATAGAATTTAACCATGAAAATAAAAGATTGGGCACTTTTTCTCTATTTTATATTATACCGGTGTCCACAATACTATAACTTCATAGCATTTAAACAAAAAAATAAAAGATAGTGCATTTTTCTCTATTTGATATTATACCGGTGTCCGCGATACTAAAACTTGATAGAATTTAACAATAAATAGAAAAGATAGGGCACTTTTTCTCTGTTTTATATTATTGCTGTGTCCGCAATACTATAACTTGACAGAATTAAACCATAAATATAAAAGATAGGGCACCTTTTCTCTATTTTATATTATACCGGTGTCCGCAATACTAAAACTTGATATGATTAAACCATAATAAAAAAGAAGGGGCAATTTTTCTCTACTTTATATATCATTCCGGTGTCCGCAATGCTAAAACTTGATAGAATTTAAACATAAATATAAAAGATAGGGCACTTTTTCTCTATTTTATATTATACCTGTGTTTGCAATACTAAAACCTGATAGAATTTAACCATAGATATAAAAGATAGGGCACTTTTTCTCTGTTTTATATTATAGCTGTGTCCGCAATACTATAACTTGACAGAATTAAACCATAAATATAAAAGATAGGGCAC
>MJUU01074472.1:0-14056 GCA_002080025.1 Modiolus philippinarum
AATGGCCCAGGTGAGCGATACAGGCTCTTGAGAGCCTCTTGTTTAAATGCAAAAATATGTATTTTAAAAGAATTGAATTTGAAGATTTACTATATAAAGAAAGACAGGTATGAATCAAAAACTTGCATTTTTAAACTTATTATTCACACAGCCTTGAAATAATACATCACTTCGAGTATAGAAAAAGGAAGAGTGTTTTCTTGTACAGATCTGCGAGGAGGAGAGTGATGGTGGGCCTATTTCAATAAGATGCCAAACGCCTCAACCCATCCATATGGCGGATAATCAACGACAGCGTTAACGAAGTGAAATCATCGCTGGAGAAAATGGACAAACTTAACTTTCATCTTCCTGAAAATCCAGAAGGAATTGTTCAGTGTTATTTGCCAGCAATCCTCGCGGGAAAGATAGTATAAACTCTTAATAGACCTCATATGCTATGTCAATTGTTAATCAAATCATTTATGGTTATTTTTCGACTGATTGAAATTTATATTTTCTTTTCTATCGTCTTTGCGTTCAATTTTTTACTTTACTTGTCCCGGCACCTGAATCGGTTTTCAGGGGCTCCGGCTACAGAGCTAACGGACGCGTCCCCAGTTGGTGAAAACGGGAATGGCCTGTCCATGCTTGGTAGTAATGTCATAATACGGAAAGCCTGACCGTGAACCATTTTAGCCAAAATGTGGGGAGAAACGCCACGCTCTATGCAGTATGAAGACCCCTTCCCAATTGTCTAAAGAGAGCAGAGTAACTGAGACGCATAGAAGGCTAAATTTCCTACCCCTACCCATTTCTCCTCTTTTCCAGTGGCAATTGAAACTTTGTCCTTTCCACCTTTGTTTCATTCTCCTCTTACTTTTTTATTGATTCAATTGTTCTTGTCCTCATATAGCTGAAATATTGCTCTTGGACGTTAAACTAATCAATCAATCTTCACTTGTCAAAACGTAGGCCTCTTCACCTATGAAGATTTCTTTACTGTTCCCGTTTATAAATTGAGCTTTTACGGATTTGGGGTATCATTTGTTTTCTCAGACGAACGGCGATGTATCCCTTTACCGCCTATCGCCTGCACTACCATTTTTGTATCTGGAACAACGAATTCAGGCAAAACATCATGGGCCCGAAAACTATTAACCTTGAAAAATAGTATGTTTAAGGAAGACATTCCTTTTTATGAATTGTGTTGTTGTGTAACACATAGCAGTGTAAAGGCGTCTTACGCAGAAAGAACAATAAAAGGGATAAAAAAAGAAGTGAAAATAATGACTTCTAGACAGAAGTAACCGAAAACCTTAATTCTTTTAGGAAAGATTCCTAAAACAGTGACAAACATTGACAGATACGACATTTGGAAGAAGAGAAGAAATGGATTACAAAGGCACCACTGTTTAGATTTTAATTCTAAATCGGTGATGTGGCTAAGGTTACCTACGACTGAAACGTTTTCAGTCAAGAGTACGACGAGAGATGGAGCTGAGAAGAATTTAATATCAGCTCTCGTTACATGAAAGACAATTTTATTTTCTATACAATCAAATAGTAGAAAAAAGGGGAAACGCGGAATGTGTCAAAGAGACAATGACCCAAAGGGGAGTTATAAACAAATCTAAGCCACCACAAGATCTTCAATGAACGGTAAGGAAACCCCACACCCAACGGCAGGGCGGAGTCGGCCCCTAAATATAAAGAGTAATCAAGGTCAGCGAAATAAGCACCATCCTAGACTCCTATGTAGACATTAAGTAAACTAAGTAGAAAACAGACAAGACACAAAAAGGCTTAATGAATTTCCAGAATTAGGACAGGCACAAACCTCCGTCGACGAGGTCTACATGTAACTGGTTTTGTTGGGCCCAAACCTTCCCCTTGCCAGTATGATATATCAAAACACAATAGTAACAACAGTAAAATTCAATTGGCAACAGGACTGAGTCAATTGTGAAAAATGAAACTGAGAGAACTAAATATACGGACTTAAATCACAAAAGACTACTAGCAGTTAACTGACATGCCAGCTACAGACCCATTACCAACTGACTACACAAACGAACAAATCACAGAATCATTTTTCAGGAGTTGCAAAAAAAAATTATGTTTGATAACATACCGAAAAAAGTCGAAAAAAGTACAAAACAGAGTTAAAGAGGTACTTTTATGGTGGCCCAAGAAATTTAAGAGTTGGATACCGAAGTCTCGCGTGAAAACGGTTTAGACACGATACACAATATTTACATATCTTGTGCCTCAAATAATTATTTGAGTTATTAACCAGTAAATACTTTTAAACGATTCGATTCATCATTGAGCTTCCGCACAGGTTGAGTCTGACTGAACAGAGGGAATGCGCTGTGACAGACATACATCTACAAATGATGATTTCCAACTCCACTGTAATGAATATTTTTACGTATTTAGTCAGAGGGGGCTATGAATATTTTGACGTATTTAGTCAGAGGGGCTATGAATATTTTTACGGATTTAGTCAGAGGAGAGTATGGGAATAGAGGAAAACGGCATATGCTGCGAAGATTATATCCAAGTCAAACCATTCACAATTTCTACACACCGTATTATTTAAAGGTCATTCGTAAACAAGTGTAACAATTAAAGCGTTGTTCCTTTGCTTTGTTGTACCATGTATATGTAGAAACCTTGTATCATGTGCATTTACTCCATTTCCCTACAAAGCTTGTGTAGACACGCTTTTGAAGCATGGTAAATCTTATCTGCAGACTCAACTATACATGGAATATACATGCCCGACCGCGTTGAACACATAGATAGGACCACATGGAATACGGGTCTGTATATGAGACCAAGGTATACTGCAAAGAGTCCGTATGTCGACCTTAAAGACCGATTAACATGAACATTTGTCAACAAGAAAGATTCATTCCAAATCTTTTTGGTTTGATCTGTACTGAAATGCGCATATACAGAAAATTAATTAACAGTAACTTCGGTATTTTGTTATTCATCATCAACGGTGTTCTAATTGGATTTAAGTTTTGACCAGCAAGAGAGTCATTTTGTCTTTAATGCAAATGATTCTGCAAGATATCGCTTAGACGACTGTAAATTAAGGTGTTACTACTTGAAGATTAACCCTGGCATCTCGCTGGGACACAGCGAAACGATTGTCGAAAAACCCATTCAGACCATAGGACGTTAAATATGTTGGTGTACCTAATTGGATTTAAGTTTTGGCCAGCAAGAGAGCCATTTTGTCCTGACTGCAAATGAGTCTGCAAGATATCGCTTAGACGACTGTAAATTAAGGTGTTACTACTTGAAGATTAACCCTGGCATCTCGCTGGGACGCAGCGAAGCGATTGTCGAAAAACCTCTTCTGACCATAGGACGTTAAATATGTTGGTGTACCTGCTGGTCAGAACCACATGAATGTTGTCGATATATTTCAATTGGATATGCCAGAGGGATTATTAGTCGGACTGGTCTCGTCTCAACCGTGATGATCCGCTTACAACAAGGATCCATTCAACTTTCAACATATAATTGTAATTTTGCAGTTATATACGTTGACGTAAAATCAGTACTAATTTCGCCTTTCGAACCAAATAATGGAGAGAAAAATTACTTCTCTAACTTCCTTAGTTTGTTTGGCAGTAATATTGTTTATCTGGAGGAAAACACTACACGTCTAAAGAGAGACGACTACGGCGAGGGGTACTGCGTATACGTATTAGACATAAGCAGTTATTACGACAGAGGAAACAATCTTCTCTTACCGAGAAAATGACATACGAGACTGCAGCCCAAGTTTGAGAAACCTCTACAAGAGACAGTTACTTGTATGTGCTACGGAAAATTACTAGATGTACTGCGTATAGGTGTTTCCAGAAACATTGATATAAAGTGATGAACACTGAAGAAATTTACTATGTCATCGACAAGGGGGGCAACAGAGAGCTATTGATATTTATAATACAGAAACTGTACAGGGAGATGGATGGTCGAAAGCAAGGACAATTTTGCAAGACACTTTGCATTATAACTTCTAACCGATTGAAGATCTGATGCTCCCCGGGGTGTCTTGGTTGTAATCCCTAAGTGGGCGTTCCTGCAGGCAGGGCGTTATTTTTGGTAGGATCATTAATTTTCGTGTTTAATTTTGAAATACAAAAAAATAATCATTGAAATGATCTAACTGATACTAACTGAGCCCGATGACATACATGTATACCCGCTCTAAAAAGTCGAAATTTCTTGGCGTATGTTCTGATTTTTTGTTACTTTAAACTTATTTTATTGTCAAATATGTACAAAAGGATTGAACACGAGATTTACCACTTATATTAAGTTCTCTCCAATACCGTGAGAGCAATGTTCTACAGTGAACATGACGTGTGACTATACATACAAATATAATACAATCAAGTAATAAAAAAGAAAGAAGAAAAAAGTGTGATATAATTAGGTTTCCTCTGTGAATCGCCTGCTACTTCTAATAACAGTGTTCCATGCTACCGGGAAAACGAGAGAAAGTCGGGAATATGGATTTGGACGTTCCCGGTCGGGAGAAAAGCTTGAAAAGCCGGAAAATCTGGGAAAAAGTCTTGAATTTCGTATCGGTCGCGACTGTTAACAAAACATGTCTGGTTCCCTCGTATAATGTATTTGCTGTTAAACCGGAAACCGATAGAAAAGATAATCGAGGTCTTTTTGCGCTTAAGGTAAAGGTATTTTATCTTTCGGCATGTAACAGAAGCAGGTCGAAGAAATGGCGCTTTGGCCTAAAACCACTAATTCAGTCTCTCATAGACTCCAATGTTAAATTACACATGTTTTGAACTTTTTAAAAACAAGATGGTGAAGACGAAAACGTCGCGAAGCGACAATTAGAAAGAAGGAGCTATAACTTCCATACCAGGCACGTCCAATTTAATATTTTCATGCAGAGGTGTTTTTACTACGGATTTTCCACATTTTCAAGTAAAAATTTGCACTACGGATTCGCATTGCAAATATACGTTTTATTCATAAAACAGGGAATAAAACACACCTCTTTCCGAAAAGGTGCAATCATTGTTAAAGAAAAGCATTCGATGAATAAACAATGGTCTTTTAAGCCTACAGTCGATATAAGTCTCAGTCAAAACAGTGCTGCATTGCGCATTGCGCATCCCTAGGTAGTGAATAGGGGAACGCCCCATATATGCTTAGTAGTCGGGTCATATACGGAAAACCTGGACACAATTTTAGAGAAACTGTATTTGAAACTTCAAGCCATGTGAAGTATAGAGACCCCTATGTTTCTCGTGCAAGAGCATACCCACTGGGGTCGTATAGAAGGCTGTATTTCCTGTCCCTACCAATTTCCCCCATGTTCCAGGGACAATCAATACTCTTTGCTCTAGTTGTCCATTCCTTCTTTACATCTTTCATTTTTTTTATATTTGATATGATTTGATTAATTTGACCCCTTCTTTATTTCCCGTTGAGTAGCACGACTCGCTTTAATTTGGGTTGCATTGTAAACTTTCTTGTCCCTACCCAGTTCTCTCATTTTCCAGTGGCAGTGGGGTAGAAAGTTCTTAGTACGGACAGCCTAACCGCGAACCATTGTAGACAACTGTTTGGAGAAAGACCACGCCCCATGGAGTTCAGAGACCAGCTCTGTGTTTCCCGAATAAGAGCATACTCACTAAGGGTCGTATAAATGGCTGAATTTCCTGCCCCTACCCATTTCTCCATTTTTTTCAGTGGAAGTTAACACTTGTTGCTTCAGTTTTCCTTTCCTTCTTTATATCTTTTTTTTCTTTTACTGCATGTTTTGTTTTGTACTGATTACTATTTGAATTGATTAACTTGTTCTCTTTCTTATAAAGCTGAAATGTTGCTCACTGGACGTGAAACTCTAATCAATCAGTCTTTAAAATTAACGAATTAGGAAAAAAGGCATATAAAATTATTGACAAGATTTGTTTGTCATATAAATACTAGTATGTAGAAAAATGTGGTTATAACGACCATCATGTACTGTTTGTTTCGTCTAAGTCATTTACCTGTCTGTCTGTATGTAATCCTTATATTGCCATGCACTCTTGATATACGATTTTTTGGCTCTGGCATCGGTATTCATTTGGAAATTTATTTCATTTTTAGTCCAAAAAAGTTTCTCTCCTTTTTTGTACGGAATAAAAGAATTCTCAAAATACGGATGATCACGGAATCATTACTGATGGAATACTGATACCAGTTCATAGGGATAAGCAGGTCTGTTTACTGATTCTTATAGCGAAATATGTCCTTTGATTCCACAATCGCCGATATTGTACGTTTTTAACTTCAAGCAGTATTTTACAGGAACGACGTGGGGTACCTGAAAGAGTGTTTCCGAATAGAACTATAAATGGTTGATAAGGAATTTGGAGGCATGCAATATAAAAAAAACACCTCTGGTTCGAATAGAGATTACCCAGAACATAATAAAAAAATAAAACAGTTTTCTAAGGGTGTTACAGAATTCATATTTGAGCATTGATTTGCAATACCTTGTAGAGTATTATTTAATGGTTATTTACAGTATGTTGTTAAAAATGTCCAAGTTTTGTTTTGGATAAAAGTTCTGTTTCAGATTAATCTATTAAGTATATCGATATCTTTCAGTGGGTGTTTAAAGCACAATTGATTTAAATATTACAAAAAGTAAGAACAATTAAAATATATTAAATAGGAAAACAATTGTGTTACCACTCAGAATCTTCTAGAATATAACACGACTTTCACAGTGATTCATCATGGTTTGTCTTTTTCTATGCAGTTAAAACATGTGATATCAAGGATTGATTGATTGATTAGTTAGAGTTAAATGTCCAGTGAGCAATATTTCAGCTATATCAGGACAAGAGCAAGTTAATCACTTCAAAACAATTGTTAGAAAAAGAAAAAAAGAACAATTGTAAGAAAAAGAAATAAAGATGGAATGGACAATCGTGGCAATATTTTTTATTGCTACTGGAAAAGGGGAGAATGGGTAGGGGCAGGAAATTTAGCCTTCTATACGAGTCTCAGTGACTCTGCTCTCCTAAAAATATAGAAGGGAAAAGGGGAGAATGGGTAGGGGCAGGAAATTTAGCCTTCTATACGAGTCTCAGTGACTCTGCTCTCCTAAAAATATAGAAGGGGTCTCTATACTGCATGGAGTGTGGCGTTTCTCCACACAGTACGGCTACAAAGGTTCGCGGCCAGTCTCTCCGTATAATGACATGACTACCCAGCATAGACGGGAATGCCTGTAACCACCAGCACCATGCCATGGTCAGTACAAAAAAGTGCAGATTTTGAACCCAACTCAATCCGATCAATTCCAGGCTTTCTCAACAGATACGTGTAATCGCAGTGGCAACGTGCCAAAACAGTTGATACTTACCTGTGTATTTAAAACCGAAAACCAACCTCGTTGTTACAATTCAGTTGTCTGATGATGGATTTACAAATATCGATTACGACCAGTATCTCGCATGTTCACCGGCGGATCCAGCTTTCCAAAAAGGGGATTCCTATTTCAAGAAACAAGGGAGATTCAAGTCGTTTTCTTTCTTTCTTTCTTTTTTGTCAATTTTACGTTAATTTTGCCAGAAATTTTTAAAAACTAAATGAATATGATATTGTTATATATAACTTGCATCATTCCTCCGTCAGATATGTGATAAACAGATTATTACATGTCTATTCCGATATCGGCCCTGATATCAATCAATCAATCTACCGATATCTGCCCTCCGCTGCCGCGTCGGGCAGATATCAGGTCTCGGACTGATCAGGGCAGATATCGGAATACACATGCAATAATCTATACGTACTGCCCTGGCCAAGAAAATATTTTCGGTATCATTTTAACTGTCGTCTCCAAAACGAAGTGTCCTTGTGTCTTTTTTTAAATTTGAACCATCTAAAAAATTAAACAGAACTGTTCCACGTTATTCGAGCATCTAAGTCAAAAATGTGTGTGGCATCTTCTTTTTCGGACCCACAATTACATTTAAGGTAGCATCCGACACTATGGGAGGTAACTCCATAATACTGGTTTACGGTTTTACAAATACTATCGGTACCAGTTTCGTTGCAATACACAATCCGGATCACAACAACATTCTCAGCTTACGAAATGTTGAAAAACAGTGGATTTCTGGAACTGGGGAATATTTGGTAAGTTTTTATTATATTAATATGTTATAACAGATAAATGATGTAATTTATCGTCTGCCAGAAGTGCAGATTACCCGTATGTCGGGCACTTGGAATATAAACAATCTTCAGAATGGCTTCAAGGTTTCGGTTGAAGGGGAAATTTACCAAAAAGATAAATTTTATTAGGTCAACTGCTCAAAAGAAGGCTAATAGGTCTAGGTCGACATCTGAAGACCATTGTTACTCAAGTTTAGGTGATAACTTTTGTTCAGATGATCGCGATATTGGTGCATCGGTTAAAGTGTCTAGTGACCCCTCTCATAATGAGGATTGGAAAGAGGGAAGAAGAGTGGTGGAACTTTTACACTTATCAAAGCAACTATATTGTAAATTGTGTAATTATCCCCTCCAGTTGGCTGACACTTTAGGGGAAAGGAAATATGAGCTTGGAAGCATCTTGGTCATCCCATGCAGCAGCTGTAATGTGCATAATAGTGTGGAAACAGGAAAAAGAAATAAAAACAGTGCATTTATTGCCAATTCAAAGGCTGCTTTAGGCAATAAACAATGAATACTTGTACAAAAAACTGGCATGCCCCTACCTCCCAAAAATCCCAATGGTAAAAAAAAATTTCGGTTTACAAATGATACTGCAGTACAACTATTGTACATTTGTATTTTTACCTTACATTTTTGTCTGGCATTCAAATGTTATTATATTTGTTTCCTGTTACCTGAACACTGCATTATGTCTATAAATGCGGATATTACAGAAACCAAACAGAAATATTATCAACAACAGTGCAGGTGGTTGTATGGTTTAATAAAAAACTATCTTTTACACAAAGGAGCATGTTCTTTTAGGATAAGGAGAACTGCCCATCTTCTTTGTGCCTTTCTTCCTAACAAGTTCAAACTTTTTTGTCCTGGTCTAAATCACAGTCAGTTATGCCATTTTTTGTCAGTTCTGAAACAGGAACTTGGAAATTAAGGAATAACCATACTGTATTTTAGGATTTGAGGGGAGTAAATCATGGATTTTCAAATTGCGACAGTAAAATCCTTGATTTACCCCCAAAAATCCTAATATACCGTTTGGCTCTTCCTGTTCATATGCAAACCCTACAAATAAAATTTAACATCAATGATCATAAAAGGGGATGTCTGTTATGCATCTGCACAGTAATGTTCCAATGGTAAGCCGTGGATTTTACTGCGTGAAAATTTGGAGGTTATATCAAAATTAGTGTTATAGATATCATTGCATTAGAATGACAATTTGTTTTCACTGCTCAGTTATTGTCAGTTTCAAATTCAACCAAAGCGATGTTTGTTTTGAATATGAACTGCAAAAACATATAATTAAAACAGCAAAACAGGCAACCATGGAATTTATTAAAAGTTTTGAATAATAGTTATTGTACCTACCCCTTAATTATAGATTGTACGACATGTACATGGTGTCACATGTTTTTACACATCATGCTTTTTTTAACAAAAAGGCATGTCATTACATAATTTCTAATTCTCAGATTGAACAAACTGCTAACATAGTTGCAACATGTTCATAATAGGTAATGTTGAAATAAATCAGGCCTACCAGACATAGATAGTTCTAATTATTTTAGTTTGACAATATATTATTGGGCAATAGTCGGACCTAAAACATGTCTCGAAAATTTTTCATGTCTGTTAAAAAAGTTCTAGAAATAGACCACAAATCACAGCTTGATATGACTGCATTTATTGATACTATTGGGCAAGAGAGTGTGGACTTGGTAAGTTGCTGAACAAACAAGATAATTACAAAAGAGCATGATATATCTTAAAGCTTGTGCTTTGAGAAAACCAAGAAACAAATCCCATAAAAATCAGATGAAAAATTGGAATAAAACATACATTTTATCTTCGGAAAAATGCACTTTCAACCCCTAATATCTCAGAAACTGCAAGAGCTACACCAAATATGATTTGTGGTCATCCATCAACAATTCCAAAAAATCTTCTCCTGAAACCACTGGGCCAAAATTTACCCAACTTGACCTGTATCATTATAGTACCAGAATATGGCCTTTAAAAACTTTGTTCAATTAGTCCTGGGACCTGATAAGGTGGTTGCCAATTTAAAAAATAGAACATACGGGTAAAAGTTTTTGGCTACTTATTTGCTGTGCTAAAACCACAAGATACGCACATAGGCAGCTTTGTCTATATAATGCTAAGCTTTTTACATGCACATAACGTTTGTTAGGTTTATCAACATTCACATTTCATGTATGTATGTTTAATTTTTATCATGTTTATATAGAACCTTGAATTATATTAAATTACCCTCATAATGTTCATCAGAAGTGTGTTCCTTCTTGTTGTATGTTTACCCAAACTATGTGTTTCCCACCAACATTCAGAAATATATACTGTCATGACTGTTTTATAAATCAAGTATTTATTATCAATTCATCAATCAATCCATTATTCAGTTAAAAGATTCAAAGCATCGGAAAACAGCCATGATATTTTGAAAAAATAAAAATCCATTAGGGAGCTATTGACCTTTTTTCATGAAATTTCCCAGTTCTACCATTGTAAACTATTTGTTCAACATGTTCAAGATCTTCTTTGAAACCACTCAGCCAATTTGAATCATACTTCAAATTTATTTTAGTTGGAGTTAACATATTATATGATTTATATAGTGTTGTGTCCATTTACTCCATATCTTGTCTTTGAATATTGGTAACAACAATTGTTGGGTGATCCCTTTTAAAACTTTTGTAGCTCAGGTCAACACCTCATCGAAAATGGGCACCGATGGGTACCATAGTTTAATAATGGATCCTATGGCAAAAACATTCAAATATCTTCTACTCTGAAACCTCTGGAACCAAACTTGGCCACCATCGCTTAACAAATTTTGTCTCTTGGGTCTTCCCCATTCAAGATGGCCACCAGCGCCAGCGACAGCCATATTTTAACTTTGAATCCTGTAGGAAATATTTAAAAATCTTTCCTCTGAAAAATACTTGAATTGGCTAATTGGAAATAATCTTTGGGCCCAATAAAACTAGTTTAACCCCGCGGCAGCAGGTTTGCGCCTGTCCTAAGTCAACAAATTTATTAAGCCTTTGTGTGTCTAGTCTTTTTTCTAGTTGGTTTACTTTATGTCTATCATTGTCTATAGGAGTCTAGGATGATGTTTATTTCGCGGAACTTGATTACTCCTTATTCAGGGACCAACTCCGACCTGCCGTTGGGTGTGGGGTTTCCTCACCGTTCATTGAAGATCTTATGGTGGCTTTGAGTTGTTATTGCTCCCCTTTGGGTCGTTGTCTCTTTGACACATTCCCCTTTTCCCTTCTTTTTCCTATTGCTCACATTAGTGCTTGGGAGGTCCCTTTAAAACTGTGCATTTACAAGATTACATCGCCTCAACGTGGTCATTGCATTGTAAATTAAAGAACCTTAGTGAGCACACTCACGTACCCCATGCCCCCACATATTCGATAATCCTGTAATTTTGAATTGTGAAATAAAGTACTAGTGAGCCCGTTCAGATACCAACACCCTCACATTGACAGAAGCATTTCAGAAATTCCTGGATGGGGATAGTATGTATATTTTCAAATTATGACCAACTATCCTATCACAAATGAAAGCAACCCATCAAGTAGTTAAAGTGCAGTTGCAATTACAAGATGATATTTTTTGTAGTTTAGCGGAAAAATAGTAAAAGTCCCTTAGCTCCCTCAAAAATTGTTCGATCAATGTGGCAGTGAAGTATGCACATTATGACAAGCAAGTTGAGTGAGGCATGCCCCAAGAGTTGGGTATATATACAAATTCCAACTGACTGCAGTATATGTTATCTACGCCATGAAAATACTTTTGCAAGTGAATATTAACTCAGTACAAATGTTTAAACATGCTCCATATGAGGCCACTAAACATACATTGTAATGTTCACATCCTACAATGGCTATACATTCTCATAAAAAGAATTCAAAACTTTATTTAGTAATTGAATAATTGCAAATTTTCCTTCAAATACAAGCATTATTATCAGGATTTGATTTTTTCAGGAATGATTCATGCAGGCATTGGGCCTACCCACGTGAACAATTTTCTTGCTGCTTTGAATATTCCACCCATTCATGCAAAGACTATAAAGAAAAGGGAAACAGAAATAGGACGAAAGATTCATGAAGTAGCAGTAAAGTCTTGCAAGGATGCACAGGAGCAAGAAATTGCATTAAGCAATGAAAAGGTGCATTGTAACATCCTCAGTTATTTATTAGTCAGATTGTCTGCAAGCCCTACCATTTTCCTGGAGCATTAAGCTTTTTTCAAAAATCAAGGTCAAAGTTCAAGAAATATTTTTCATACAAAAATTTATTGAATATTGTAAATATTGTTTTTCAAATAAAATCCCATCTTCCTTAAAATAAAGATATACCAAATATATAAATAAAAGGTTGGATTTAGTGTTGATCGACATCTAGCAATGAACTCTGCTTAAAACGGTACTAGGGCCATCTTGAATTATTTGCACATTCACTAAATATACAAACATTGTACTAGCTGTAACTGTTGTATAAAAAAAACTAGATTTTTAACAAAAAATCAGTTGGTCACATCATAAGCATGACAGCTTTAAATTTGAAGTTGTTTATATTACTTTATCACAGATGCCGCAGAAGAATTAAGAAAAAAAAATCATTTACAGGGTAATAGCATGGGGCGTATTGGTATTCTTAATGATATATTATTTCATGGCAGGCTTAATCTTAAAGTAGAGTCTTGGACAAAAACGTATGTTTTACAGAATGAAACCAAAAAATATGCAATGTAAGAATTAAAAATTGTAACTGATTATATTTTTTTTTGTATGTTAAATAGGTAGAAGCTTGTTTTGACGCTGGATGGCAAAAACGGGGCACTGGATGGAACTATGACAGTAACACAGGTACGTTTGTACATTGTACAGCATACATGAGATACTTTTTATATGACCGCAAATATTTTGCGGTCGTATTATGATATGACGTAGTTATCGGCGGCGGCGGCTTCTGTAGCCTGCATAACTTAAGTTCTAGTGGGCGGATCATTTTCAAATTTTAGTATGATGTTTCTTGGCACACACTTAATCCCAGGTATTAATTTCGGGTTCCTTGCCCTGGGCCAAAAAGGGGTAAAATTGGGTGTTTTCACATATTTGGCTGTAGAACCTTTATTATTTATGGTATTGAGATGGGGTTTGTTTTATTTTAGTGCTGATAAAATTACACAGTGGTATTATGTCAATGGATTTGATGTAGCATTTACCGTTTTTTGCGAAACAAGAGGCCCAAAAGGAGCCCAATTTAAAAAATTGAATTTTTTAATTTTTTGTCAGATTATGATGCAGTTTTTAGCTCACCTGGCTATAGCCAGGGTGAGCTTTTGCCATCACTTTTCGTCCGTCGTCCATCCGTCGTCTGTCCGGCGTAAACTTTTCATTCAAAGATCTTCTTCTCTGAAACTACTGGGCCAATTGAAACCAAACTTGGCCACAATAGTCTTTAAATGGACCCTATGCAAAAACACTTTCAAAGAGCTTCTCCTCTGAAACTACTGGGCCAATTGAAACCAAACCAATAGTCCTTCGATGGTCCCCTGAAAAAAAGTTGTTTTTCGATCCAAGATGGCCGCCAGCGAGATCATAGTTTTAACATTGGACCCTGTGGGAAAAGACATTTTAAGATCTTCTCCTCTGAACTACAGAACCAATCATAACCAAACTTAAGCAAAATCATCTACAGCATGTAGTTTCTAATTTGTATCTGGAATACCCGCCAAATGACCAACATGGCCGCCATAACTATAAACAGAACATAGGGTCAGACAACTGTTTTTTTTT